>LPNX010166765.1:175269-285730 GCA_001517045.1 Pseudotsuga menziesii | reverse complement strand
ATATATATATATATATGTTTAAAAAAACATATCATAAATGATACCAGTTCCAAGAAATAGTGCTTCTGAGAGATCCAATAAAGAGATAACTCCTTTCGAATACCCACAAGTGAAAAATCTCAAGTCTCAGTATAAGTCTTTTCATACAACCTCCAACCCCCTTACTCATAAATTCTTTGGGATTTATATATCTCAAAAGATTAACTGTCTTTGAGTTATTCTAAGATCTATTTACAAAAATAGTAAAAAGGATCTCTTAACAGTTGTTAAGATAATTCACAAACATCCCTAGATTCTTTCAATTGTTGACAAGACTCAATTTACACCAAAATAGGCACCTCAAAAAATGATCTTCCAATGAAGCAAATCGAGAGTAACCATCTATAATATATGCCAACTATCAATGCAAAAGTAGCTTCAAAGACACATACGAGTTAGCAAAACCATCTCCATTTGATTTGATGTATTTATATAATAGGTACACGGGTAGAAAATAGTTAAAATATAAGTTTCCCATTAATTTATGATTACGATTATAACAAGAGAATAAAAATATAAAACAATCCTACAGAATCTTCGATTCTGTAGGATGTTCATTAAATTGCTCATTTACCTACCACAACCAAAATCATAAAAAAAATAGAATAAATTGGTGAGTTACGATTTGTAGCTTGATGGCTTTCCTTGACTTCGATAGCTTAGCTCTAAGTTTTAGGATTTTTTATTCATAGCGTTTTTCATTCTTCAACAATTTTTCATTTGACTCAGCTAACAACTTCTTCTCTAATTTATATCTATCCTTCTTTTCCTTCATATGTTTCCATCTATCCACCCACATAAGTAATTCATTCTTCTGTTGTTGTAACTTTGTTTTCAAAATACCAAGAGCTTCTTCTTCTTCTTTTAACCGCTTATCCTTATGTTGCTGGGAAAGTTTGATAGACTATTGTGCTGCCTTTAAAGTCTCTTCTAAAGAACACTCATCATTCAATGTTGGCTTAAACTGATCTCCATGTTCTCGTTGTGTTGATAATGGTGAATTATCCACAAAATTACGGTGATTACTACTCTGTTCATGTTCAAAATCTTTGAATGGGGTTTCATGGGGAGGAGAATTGTTTTCTTGTTCACTATCATACTTAACAGAGACAGGTTCACTATTTTATTTTATAGTCTTTGGAATTGAATGACTTACCATACTTCTAGTAAATATTCGACTTGTTGTTCCATATTTTCCCATAACTGGTTCAAGAAGTTTATTGTCATCTTTGAGATTTACTCCCCTTAACTCATTCTTATCTTCCCCTGACATTGTATTAGGATGTGAATCAAAGTATAAGTTAACAGAGTGTGTATTGAACAGGATTTTACCTTTGTCTTTCACTTCATTTTTATCCTTGGGTTGCTCGAGAGGGTTTGAAGTATTGAACTCTTCAATTTCAGCTATCATACAAAGTTTATCAAGCCCTTCAAGATCAGCTACAGGATCAGACTCTTAATTTACTTCTTTTTCCAAAGGCCTTCTTTGTTTAATATGAGACTTGGGTAAGTAAGTAGGCCAGAAGCAGGTTAACCCAAAACCATTATCACTTAAAAACTCATCCCATGTTCTGCTCATCATAGCTAATTGATACTGATTCAAAATTTTAATTAGGCCATAATGAAATAAACTATGACTTTGATTCATGGTAGTTCATTGGATTGTTACAGCCATTGTATGTGGACTATGAAGCAGAAAAATAGGGTAAGTTCAATTTCGCACCAGTTAAAGCCATTAAAATCCTGAGATGGTATAAATGAACATTTGAGTAATGAGTGTCACAAGAAATACACCTGGAAATAAACTAAAAAGGGAGACACCACTGAGTCTTCGAATATTCTACTGGAAAACAGAGTTTAAGATGTGCATCATCTTTAGATAATGGAAGAATAAATTGTTTAAACTTCTTCTTGTTTATTTTCGACCCTTTAAACCAGTGTTCTCCGCATTGAGGAAGCTTAGTGTCCTTGGAAATAAACTTTTCATCCACAACTAACTGTATCTCACCAATTTGAGTAGTGTTCCCATCAAAGGATAACGCTAATTGTCGAGTGAATTCTTCATTATCGCCATTGAAATTCCAAAAGAATGGTTTCCAACCAATCTTTTCAAATAAGGCCGTAGCTACATGATCCATTTCCAACATTTCCAGTACTTAAATTTCAAAACAACTCAGAGGTGCCATTAGCTCAACTACAGGTTCTTCTTTGGGTGAAGGGCTAAAGGATGTCATTAATACAGAGGGAATGGGTATACACAGTTCATCAGGCATGTTGAAAACCCTAACATGCTTCAAAATCGAAACCCTGAATTCATTTATGACTATCATAACTCTGCTAAAATAAAATCAATTCCAAAACATAATGATTTGATATGCAATATCATAATTTTGAAAACAAATCATAACACATCATAAATGGAATGTCATTTTGGAATCATATTGATACAAAATAAAGTACAGGGATATCAATTCATAGCATGGAAATCGACAGTTGTTAAAATGTACAGAATCATGTCAAATCCATTCATATCCAGCTCTAAATTTTGTCATGATTAAACTAATATGTGGAGGCTAGATACAACATCACCCTAAGTGATGGGAAACCTTATGGTTATGAATAATTGTATCGCACCAACGAAGGCATCAACAATAACATCAACCATATCTTTCCAATCCAGGTTCACCAATCATGTTTACTTGGAAAATTGATTTGATAATTATTAGAACTAACACAATGAGTATATAATCCAAATTTTAATTATAAAACTTCATGCCAAGTTTAATGAATATCGATCAATCAAAAGATGATATTTAAAGCTAATCCTTAGATCAAAACCAGTTTCGATTTATTATTGGAAGCATAATATAAAAGATTTTGATCAGAGTTTGAAATAGTAATAAAGACAAGGTTTACTTTCTATAAGTATATACAATGCAAATATTATTTAGTTACAAATCATATAAGACATAAGTTATAGAAGTTTGTAATGATATAAATGTTCAACCAACATATAAAGGTTATCATATGGTATAGAAAAAATATCCAACCTTAACATATATGTTTGAACATTTATGTTTGATAATAAAAGTATGTCAAATACTTGAAACCAAATCTTTAAATGCAAATTCAACAGAAATTTTATGAAATGCAAGGGTTATGAATCGTTTAAGCCAATTCACTCTAACCAAATAATGTAAATCAGCAATCCATTTGTATTGATGATATATGATCATGAAATAATGAGAATGAATTTAACAGTTGCAAAATGAAAGAACTAGCTTAATTCAAAGTGTTTCCTAAACTACCATCTTGACCACTAGCTCTTCCTTAATTGAGAGTACCTTCAGAATCAAAGATTTTGAAGGCACTCTTTAAGAATTTTTTTAAAAAATTAATTAAATAAAATATGTGATCAATTTATTATGCAATATAGCAATAAAATTGAGAAGGGTTGTTGCCTTCCAACAAGACTGTCGTGAAATATTTTTTCACATAGGATGGAACCCTTTTCTCCATCAGCTGCAAGGTTTTGATGAGGAAATCTCACTACTATTTGCAATGGGCTTTGATGAGAGAGAAGCAAGGGTCATCCATTTAGTTTACTGGTCATTGAGGAGTCAATAGCCCACACCACTAAGCTCCCCCAAGAGGGGGAACGTTGGCACAAACATTGGTTTGTCCCGAGAGCATCGCAAAATTTCGCATTGAAACCTGAATGTCATCATGTATAAGGCAGCAAAGGCTACCATCACAGTTGGATCAAACCAGAATATCTCAATCCATTGACAGTCATTATCCACCTAGTTACCTGCGAAGGTAAATTCAGTGTTTTTAAATCTTGTCATGTGTGTCTATTGGCTCACTTTGCGGATCAAAAATACCTGAATTTCCAATTTTTCTTTATGCGGAGTCTCAAAAAATTGTCAAATTTTGTTAGGAAGAACACCTTGCATCCCAAAAATATCCTATACCACCATATCATAATAAAACTTCTCATCCTCGATCAACTCAAGGAGCGAAACCAAGCATGGGATACTTTTGTTTTCAAGTTCCTTAACCCTCATCTAAACATTTGCAACCACCCTTGATATTCTCATGGCCAAGAGTCTAGTCCATATCCATCCACATGGAAGAAAAACACTAATATAGTTCATCTAGATGATGATATATCAAAGGCAAGCCCATCTACATGATCTTCCCATGTTGTTCCTGTTGAATGCATACCTCTGTCATGACCTTGTACTAAGAAATGAAAGGTGGAATTTTCACAGATCAGTCCTCAACCCCGTGTCGATCCCTTGTTATAGTCATGCATCCAGCCCGACATATATAAAGACCATCCAGATAGTCCAGCTAAAACACATATTCCTAACCCAAATTCGTCTTTATATGCGTTGGATAACCTTTTAGCTGATTTGTTGAATGACGCTACTTATGAAGGTATTTTGACACCCGTTCAATATTTAAACCTTGATAGTCATGTTCCAGATGCTGATGTTGAAGTGCCAACAAAAGAAGAGAACCCTCCATAGGATTGCAACCAGTCTCCAGAACCATGTCAACCACCACAACCAACAAGATATTATCTAACCTCTGAGTTGACACAGTTGACGAAGCAGAATGAAGCGTATGTCAAATTAATCTCAGAGCTTCGAGAAGAAAACAAAGAATTACGATTGCATATTAATACTATGGAGGATCTTCATAGGACTGTCAGTACATCATAGAGGGAACAAAAAGTAAGGCATGCCCTCTTGAAGGCACAGGATAGGAAGCTGAAGTATAAGCCACTTGCTTCATCAACAAGGTCGAAGGCAGCTGCTAGTGCATCTTTTCCTTCTTCCCAGTGATATATCTTACTTTGTACCAGTGGGACCTGGCATACTTTTGGTTTGGGGGTATGTTGAGCCCCATTTCATTAGCGTTTTTTAGCTAAAAACCTTATGTATTAATGCATATTTTGTTATCTTTTGTCATCTTTTGCATAATACAGATTACCATTCAGCTTCAGGTATGATCTTATTTTGGATTGATTTAAGATTGATTCATTCTTGATTATTTTACTATTTTGATAAATAAATTCGATGTTAATTGATGCAATTGATAACAAATGCATTCGTTAATTGGAGAGAATTTTTTTGGGCAAGTTTGACACATAGACAGACATTCGTCTAGATATGCGCATAGCATATCTAGCTCGTCATTTAGATCACCAAAACAACTAGGTGTTGGAACTAATTGATTCTCCAGCATTTAAGCATGGAGTGACCTGTAAACCACTTGTTGTCCACATGTCGAAGTGTTAGCACGAGGCTTGTTCTGGAAGGTTTCCACAGTACTTCCCTGGTTGACATCACACCACTAGTTCACAGTAAAGAAGGAAGCATGTACGCCACCTCATGCCCGATGGAAACCAACTTGCAATAAGGGAGGAAAAACAACTATGTGTTGGCATTGGAGCAACGGATTGTAATAATGGTTGAATCATCTCAAAGAGAATTCAACCACTGAAGGGTTGATTCACTCACCTTCTCAAAACTCTATATAAGGATGCTTGTATGCGAAAAGGAGAGAGTAGTTTTTAGCTTAGCATGTTTTTATGTAATTCAAACATTGTTTCTTATTTTTAATGGAAGTTCTGTTACACTGTCTACAATCGTGCTTCATTAAAATTTAGCAGGTTGTGACTCTGTTTGCTAGGAGGGTCCCGTTCCAATCATAGTTTTATATTTTCGTATAGTCTCTTTCATTTCCTTTTTCTTTGTAATTAGTATATCTTTGTTCATAGTTTGTTTATGTAATTTCATTCTTGCAATCGTTTATATTATTTCCTGTAGCTTAGATTTCATTTTAGTATTATGATGCTTATAGCTTAGATTTAATTTCAATATTATGATGTTTATATAGTCTTTCATTTTAAGTTAGCAACCAGTTGCATGTAGACTAGATTGTAATTTCTTTTGATGCTTTCCCAGTTCATTGTTTAATTCAATGTTAATAGAGTAAATTGATTCAATACTGTAGAATTTAATCATAATTAGTTTCAATTCTTCTAATTCTTGTTATGTTATAAGTTTATTTAATTTCCAATTTCCTTTCAAATTGCACTAGGTAATGATGTTTTCAAGTTATGAATTGTATTTGAATTATCTTGTAGAGAAAATGTAGTTGTTAAATAGGTTCAAATTCCTGTATTTACATTCTAGTTATTACATGCATGATTCAGCTGGCCCGAGCTCATGTAGATTAATCATTTTTTCAAAGTTTTAAATGTTTTTGTATACAGACTGTCATATGGACAGTATGTTTGGTATGCTATATAGACTTCCATTTCAACCTATTGGCCAGTCTTTTATCCAGTCCTTAGTATATTTTACATAGTTTAAGTTTGTTTTTTTTTCACTTCTTTGAGTATGTTTTGATTAGAATAGTCATACAGTGATTATATTTCCTTTTAAAAGTCCGTGATCAAATTACCTAGAGTACTTACCATATGATTATGTCTTGTAATATTAGCTTGAATTGATTTCATTTCTTTATATGTGACTCAGAGTTAGTTATATTGATAATTTGGTAGATATGTTGATAGGTTATAGCTAGAAGTTGTTCTTTTTAGTTAGATGGCTACTAAATAAGAATTAAGATCATTTTCATTAGGTTTTTTTGTTTGTTTATAAGTTAGGTATTCTCCTTTACATTTCTATTTTTCCTTTTGTTAGTTGTCCATGACATAAAGAACCATGTTCACCATTACTTGCAACTCAATACTCCTTAGTTTGCATATTTTTGTAGAGGTAAAGTTAGACTTAATTCCCTTTAGTTTCTATACCTCATTTGAAAGCCATTTTGACTCTCCTCCTACCCATGTCCCAGTCACTATAAACGCTTATCCCCAAAACAATACAGGAGAGTGGAATTGGTCTGAGATGCCATGCATATTCTTAGTTATATATCTTAGTTGATGTAATTTTGTAAATCCTCCTTTGCATAGTTAGCTTTCAAAGTTGTTTAAAGTAGTAGAATATATCTTAAGGGATAGTTTATTATTATAATATTATCTTGTTTTTATTTGCATTCCTCCAATAAGTATGTATAAAGTAGAGTAGTATAACTGGGTACTACACTAGTCTAGTCCTCTGTCCTAGCTCAATCTTCTTAACTGTTGAATTCTTAGGAGTCTGACTTTGTTTTTTATCTTGAAAGATATTTTGATATGTGTTTGTTAAAATATTACCATGACATCTTAGGAATCCTTCTGCCTTCACATATATTTTTTAGCAAATCCAAGCTCACAAACCCCGGTCGATAATTAAATATTAGGTAAACTATTCAAGACAATATTTTTCCCAAACACACCACAACATCTTATTGTAAGTGAAGAGAATACTAAGTTTGTTGATTATGGTATGTCTGATAATGATGATTTAATTGCAGATACTAATATCCCTACAAGACCAAAATGGGCATCAAGGACCATTCATGCAGCTGGGGAACTAGCTGGAATTGCTAGTGACACTAGGAGGACTAGATCTCAATTTGAGAGTGCCCTAGGTGTGAAAGATACACTCTTTGATTAGAAGTGTTATTTGATGGTTGAATATGATCCTCAGACATATGAATATTGAGCACATGATACAATATGGAAAAAATCCATGAAATGAGAATTCAAATCGTTCTAGAAGAACAACAGATGGGAACTAGTTAATCTTCCCCTAGGGAGAAAACTAGTAAAGTGTAAGGGGGTATTCAAAACTAAGTTTGTTGCTGATGGTTCACCTTTAAAATATAAGGAAAAATTGGTAGCCAAGGGCTACTCACAAGTACATGGTATTGATTACAATGATACATTTTCACCAGTGGCAAAGATAGACACCTTAAGGCTAGCTCTAGCCATTGTAGCTTCGAAGCAATGGGAAGTACATCACATGGATGTGAAGTGTGATTTTCTAAACAAAGATATTAATGAAGATATTTATATGCAGAAACCTGAAGGGTTTGTTTCTAATCCATCTTTAGTGTGTAGGTTAAAGAAATTATTGTATGGGCTCAAGCAAGCCCCCAAGACTTGGTATGCCAAGATTGATGGATTTCTGCTATCACTGAGTTTTGTTCGATGCAAGTTTAATCCTAATGTCTATTTGAATATGATTCATGGTTTTTTATTGATTATTGTTTTTTATGTGGATGACCTGCTAATTACAGGAAGTTCAAAGAAAGATATTTCCTCCTTGAAGGATGCAATGAACCATGCATTTTCCATGACAGATTTAGGGTTGTTGAACCAATTATTGGGTCTAGAAATTGCTCAATCCCAACATGGAATCAAAGTTCATCAGTCCAAGTATGCTTCAAAATTTCTCACCAAGTTGAGTTAGAAATATTTCAAGCAAAGCAAGACTCCATTCCTTTCAGGAGTTAAGCTTGAGGAAGCAAGTTCTTCTGCTATGGTAAATAATACACTGTATAGGCAGTTGATTGGGTGTTTGATTTATCTTACACATACTGGACCTAACTTATGTTATGCAGTTAGTGTGGCTTCGATATACATGGATCAACCTCATGAGATCCATTGGAGAGCATCTGTAGAAGGAGAAAGTCGACAAGTCGACTTGAATGAAGACTGACTTAGTCGATCAACCGACTAAGTCGATGGGCCAACTTAGTCGATCCGTTGACTAAGTCATTCGACCGACTAAACTAGAAGATTAGGTCGGCTAACTAAAAGTCATGTCGGTTCACCGAACCGACAGGTAGTTATTTTGTAACTATTTGTAAATTGTATATATTAGGCTGTTGAGCCAAACAAGAACTCAGTTCAGTTCTCTGCCTTGTATGAACTCATTGGAATAATATAATCGGTTTATCTTACCTATTCTTATCTCTTGTATTTGTTTTATATTTATGTATGTTTTAGTATGCATTATTGGTAACCTTATGTGATCTGTGAGATTACAACATTGGTTCCGTTGTCGATAGTACATGACTGAAATATATGCTCACATATGATACCAGAGCAGGAGATTAAGGACTGGTGGGAACGTAAAATTGCAAACTATCTGTAAAATTATGCACAAAGGAACAAATTAATAGTCATTGAGGCAAAAGAAATATTTTTCATAGAGATGCATGAAAAGTTTGTTGAATAAGTGCCCCAAATCTTGAAGCAACTTCTGGATGAGAAAGCCAGATGCAACTAAAGAACAACAGTTGCTAGAAAAACTGATTCGAGGAGGCCGAACAAATTTGTCGGAGTGGTTTGAGAAAATTTCCGAAGACTTCTGTAAGGAACAAGCAGTCGAAGACAGAACTTCAGTGGAAACTGTCAAAGAGAAATTTTACACAGATTTCACCGAACAATTTTTGTGTTCCCTACCGACCTTGCTATTCAAATTCTTGATCGAGAAGGGTACAAGACACATTATTGAACCTCGTCCACCACTGTATGAACATCCATCAAACATTAACTGGGTGGAGAAGCAGAGGAAGTGGGAGAAATTCATTGTAGAAAGGGAGTGGGAATACTTCCTAAGAAAATAGATAGAACTATATGGGCTTTCTAAAAGCGTCGGGTAGGCTATGGGGGGGTAGCTGGTCATGTGTCGGAAATAGAGTATAGTGGATCCTAGTCGACCTAGACTAGATAGTAAGCACTAGTAATGAGAAGTCGACCAAAAAGGACCACAAGAGACTATTATTGTATGAAAGTATGTCGGACACTCAGAAGGCCGAAAGGGACCAAAGATACCAAAGAAGGGAAGCAAGACATGAAAGAGCCTTAGAGCTATACAAAGGACAAAACCCTAGGGAGAACGACAAGGAAGAGAACCCACCAAAGTCGGGTCATGACTGACATGAAGAGGGAGTTGAAAAAGAAGCGTCCCCTATGGAGGAAGAAGTGTGGATAGAGCAGCCAGAAGCTCTCCAAATAAGAGCTCCAAGTGAAGGGATGACCCTTTCCCCATTAAATCCACGTACCATAATACAGACTATTGTTGATGACGACCTCCGACTACGAGCTGGTGACTTCAGTATATGGAGCTGACTAGGCGACGAAACATACACTGGTCGACACCTTATTATCCATTGACTACTGGAAGGAAAATGGGTGACATTTCAAGTGGCACCCTCCCTCCGCAGTATCCACTTGCTCTTACCGACACATGAAGGAGCAACCCCCCCCCCCCGCCAAGTATAGATTTAGAAGAAATTGAACAATCAGACCTATGAACACAAAGTTGCAGCAGACCATCGACAACAGAATTCAACATCAACCGACTACAAGTCGACGAAGACTCGACGACCAACAAGAGCGCAAGTTTCGTCGACTAGAATTTTATAGGAACGACTACATCAATAACCCCACCACTTTCACCACCAACCCCACCTCCACCGCTGCCAACTTCTGAGAGCAGTGAAAGTGATTCAGACATGGGTCACAGATCAGCTCACATTCCTCTTTATGAGGGAGATGAAGACCCCATATGACATTGGTTTGTCTGCGAGTCGACCTAGGAAGCAAACCAGGTTACAGATGAAGACCGATAATTGGCACAGTTCACAGGAGCCTTAAGGAAAAGGGCCTTGACATGGTACATGACCTTTTCTGAGAGACAACCCAGAGCAACCAAAGCTGAGATTAAGGCACAATTCTTGACATTCTTTAAAACACTAGATGCTAAGCACCTGGCCATGAAAAAGCTCAAAACTACTTCACAAAAGCCAGGCGAATCCGTTCGCGACTACGACTAGCGATGGAAATATTTACTAAGCCAATTGGATTATGTTATTGATGAACAATTACTAATTCAATGTTTTCTTGTAGGACTATCCCAAAAAGTATGTCGACATATTAGTCTGGAGACGTTCAAAACCTATGAAGATGTGCTCACAAAAGCTTTGGAGGTTGAGATGGACGAAGATATACTTGCATACCCCATGAACCACCGACTAGAACAACATCTAGAGAATGTACAGAAGTTTCTGAAGGAGCTCAGCCTCAAAAATCAGGAGATCTAGTGCAGCAAGTGCTCAACTAATGGCCACTCGAAGGATAACTGTCGACATGAATATAGCCGACAAGACATCTACTTCGTACAGACTAAAGCCTTTTGCGACATTTTCTAGGAACATAGAGATCACTCTACAACAAACTGCCCATTTAATATGAAGAACGACAAAGCTTCCTGGTGCACCATCCGCGAAACCAAAAGTCACAACACCGTCGACTGTCAGTTAAAACTAAAGAATCGATAGAACTATCACGTGGTATACCAAACAAATGCAGTGGTGCAACATAACGAGCAAAACCATCCACCAAACGATCAGAATGGACAAAGATATGACGGCCGACAATATGAGCACCGGTACGACAACCGACACCAAGGTTATGGAGGAAGAGGTCGATTCCCTGGGAATCATGACATACGTCCGTGTCGACCAACCCAGTGCTTCACATGCTACAAAGAAGGTCACCGGTACGCAGACTGTCAATACAAGGACATAACTGATCTTAACTTTTGTACACACTGTGGAGTAGGCGATCACTCGTTAGAGGATTGTCATACTATGTTAGAGAAAATTAATACGAATAAAAATGTTAATGTCTTGTCTTGTGTACAAAAGCATGATGTAATAACTACTAAAAATTTACATATTGTCACTCGAAAAGGCACAAAAACAGGGCCTGATAACCCTCAAATCAGTAAGATTAAAGACACAAATGATTATCCTGACCCTATAAAGGAAAAACACACATATCAAGAAGAAACCCACATATTTCACAACATTGCATGACAAGAATACATCGTTAACAGTTGACCCAACACAATACATCAATTAGTCCAACTCACTCAAACAGACAAATCCATAGCTCAGTTCATTGACTTATTGCATGAAATAAAAGGTACCAACCTTGGAAAACAAACAAAAAACATCTACAGCCTAAACCAAAAAGATAAAAATGATGTCGACCCACTTGTCGACCTGGAAATTGAAGGTTACCACGTCCGACAAGTAGTGCTCAACTTCGGGTCCCAAGTAAATATCATGACCCAGGATACATGGGAAAAGATGGGCAGACCTCGACTCTACGAGTCAGACATTTATCTGAAACTCACCGACCAAGGCCTCATTGAACCCATTTGGGTTTGGAAAGATGTCGACATGACCATCAAAGGAATCTCGACCAAGGTTGATTTTGAAATTATTGACCCAAAAGAAGGATCTAGCTCCTTCCCAGTGCTAGTCGGTCGACCTTGGGGACGAAAGATGAAATCATCCATCTCCTTAGACAAGGAATGAATCAAGTTAAAAGGAAATGGTCAAAAGGTGATTGTACCCATTCATCCATCCCAAGGGGAGCCTTGGACTGAACTGATTGATGAGGAAGTCGATGTCAGAAAACTTTACCAGATCCACAACAATAAAGACCATACAGAACCAAACATCTATGGAGAACTTAACTTAGGTAACCAAGACTCAATTGGTTATAACTCAGATGCTGGATTATATGACTGGGAGATTGAAAATTATGAAACACAAGCAAGAGGGTGCTGGACTATACAAAAAGTATAGAAAAAACCCTCCCGACAGTGCTTCATAGTATCCATTATTCCCAAAATATTTGAAAAGAAAGTAAGGGAATTCCATACCTTACAACCAACCAACTTAAACACTACACAACTACCCAGGTATAAGGAAAGGGAATCCCCAGTCATGCACATCGAACAAGTATCTAGAAATATCGGTGAACATGGTCGACTTCAAAGCTTAGTTGAAACGTTTACAGGTCAAGCAGCTAGATAATGGGACACCCATCAGACAAAACTACAGACATGGACAACTATTTCGACTTACTTTGTCGAGTGGTTTGGTGGAAAGAAGTTAACCCAGCAAGCCCAAATCCCTATCTTTACCCAAGGTCAAAACCCAGAAGAGCATATCAACACTTGTGAAACGGAGTGGAGAAGACTTGGATACAAGGATGAGTGAGCTTGGCCACATTTGTTCCCTTCAACCCTATCCAACTTACCCAATAAATGGTATAAGATGGAGGAAGCTAGAGGTGAAACCTTCTTCTGGCATGAACTGAGGGAAAGTTTTATTAAAGACTTCAACTTCACACCTCAATAGGAAAAATTGGCTAAAACAGCACAGCAAATCAAACAATTTCTCCAACTGACCGAAAAACAACCCTACCTAGGCCACCGACAGATTAAGGGTTGTAACAATATACAAAC
Organism: Pseudotsuga menziesii; assembly: GCA_001517045.1. NCBI lineage: Eukaryota > Viridiplantae > Streptophyta > Pinopsida > Pinales > Pinaceae > Pseudotsuga > Pseudotsuga menziesii. Next base: position 272,450 of record LPNX010166765.1, on the reverse strand, counting down.
TAAGTCAAAACCACAGTGGACCCATTTACACTTAGAAAATGAACACACAGAAGGCAAGAGCTTCAGATGGAAATCCGACCACATTGAAACAACCAAACCTATCCACTCAATCGTGAAAGTCGAGACCACTGACAAACCAGATCTTGACAGAATGACTATAGCCGATTTCCCTGCCACATTCTCACAGTTCAAAGAAGGGAGTTGGCCGATTAATGAAGCTAAAGCACCCGAGTGGCTAGATGCCAAAGTGAAAACTAAAGAGGTCGAAATTTCAAATGACGACTGACCAAAAATAGCCAAGATTGGTGACTACTGGAACGACCAACAGACCACCGGAATAGTGAAATTACTTAGAGAATTCTAGGATGTCCTTGCCAGGGACTATAAATATTTAAAAGGCTTAGTACAAGAAATGGGAGAAATGAAAATTGATACTAAACCTGATGTCCGACCTATCAAGAAAAGACCTTATAAACTAGATCATAAATACAAGGAAATAGTTAAAAAGGAAATCGACAACATGTTAGCAGCAAGGATCATTTAACCTATCGACCAGTCAGAATGGGCAAGCCCCATGGTCATGCAACTCAAGAAACATGACCTGACAAGGTTAATAATTTGTGTCAACTTTAGGGAGCTCAACAAAGTCACACTAATAGACCCATTCCCCACCCTTTATGCTGATGAAGTCTTGAATGAAGTTGCAGGCCATGAATTCTACTCATTTACAGATGGATTCTCAGGCTATAAGCAAGTACCCATAGCAAAAGAAGATCAAAAGAAGACAACATTTGTCTATGAATTTGGCTCCTTTGCTTACAGAGTTATGCCTTTTGGGTTAAAGAATGCACCTGTAGTGTTTTCTTGAATTGTTGTCAAGACATTCCAAGAATACATATATAATACCATGGCAGTATACTTTGATGACTGGACAATATACTACACCTTAAAAGATCACTGCAAATGGCTCCGACTTATGCTGGAGAGATGTCGACATATTCAAATCTCCATGAACATTAAGAAATGTATCTTTATGACTCCCATAGGCATACTCTTAGGGCATATTGTCTGTAAATATGGTATCAAGGTCGACTTTGCAAAAATTAAAATCATCCTCGACCTGAAACCACTAATAAACCCCAAACAAGTCAGGTTGTTACTGGGCCATACAGGCTATTATAGAAAATTCATAAGACACTATTCAAATATGACCTATCCTCTGGAAGAACTACTAAAGGAATATCAAGAGTTTAAATGGACAAAGGAATTCCTGATCTCCTTCGACAAACTGAAAAGAAAACTAGTCAAAGCCCCCATACTAAAATTTCCAAATGGGTTGACCAAATTTCATGTGCATATCGATGCATCAGGAATAGCAATCAGAGAAATACTAACTCAACCAGGGGATGATGGGATGGATTACCCTATAGTTTACAGCAATTGAAAATTAAATAAGGATGAAAGAAACTATTCGACCATTGAAAGGGAAGCCCATGTATGGTATTTTCCCTTCAAAAGTATTGACATTACCTTTTAGCCATCTCCTTCACATTTTATACTGACCATCAAGCCTTGAAGTACCTTGTCAATAAACCACTCCATCATGGGAGAATTTTTCGCTGGTTACTTCTTTTTCAAGAATTTGAGTTTGAAGTCATGGTCTGACTAGGAAAGCGAAATGTCGGGCCCGACCACCTATCCCGCATAGACATAGGGGGAACCGACCGGATTCGACGACGACTTACCGAATGCACATTTATTTCACATCGAAGCAGTACCATAAGAACTAGAAGAAATTGCTTAGTTGTTAGAAACCGGCCAGGCACCTGAAGGTATGAATACCAAGAAGAAACAAATCTTAGCTATGAAGGCTACACCCTACATCGTCATCAACGGATTTTTATATAAAATGGGATTAGACAAAATTCTCAGAAGGTGTGTACTCGACCATGAGCAAGACCAAATCATGCATGAAGCACACTATGGACATGCAGGAGGAAATTTCCAAGCAGACACAACTGCAAATAAAATCCAACAGTCAGGATTATGGTGGCCGACACTCCACAGAGATTGCAAAAGTTTTGTTAGTCAATGTGATATATTTCGACGACTTGGTCGACCCCTGTCGAGCATAGAAATTCCCCTCATATCATTAAACCCTAGTCTCACATTCGAAATCTGGGCTATAGACTTCATAGGACCATTTCCTATCCTAGCCAAAAGATCAGGAGCAAGATATATTATCACTGCAGTAGAATATGTCACTAAATGGGCAGAAGCTGAACCTGTCGATAAATGTTCGAGTGAGGTAGCCACTAAGTTTATCTATGAAAACATCATCACTAGATTCGGATGCCCACTAACATTGATCAGCGACCAAGGAACACACTTTATCAACAAAACTATCAAACACTTGACTGGCCAATTCCACATCAACCATCGACGAAGTACAGCATATCATCCTCAGTCGAATGGAGTGATTGAATCTTTTAATAAAACATTAACAAAAGGGTTAACCAAAATATGCAGTACTGACAAGGATGACTTGGATGAGAAAATTCCTACAGTCTTATGGGCATACAGGACAACCTATAAATGGTTGATCGACCAAACCCCCTTTCGACTAGTGTACGGACAAGAAGCAGTCGTCCCCCTACATTTCCGACAACATACACCTATTATTGCACAACTACTACATGTCAATGTCGAACATGCAAGAAAGGACCGACTATTTCAACTCAGCAAAATTGAAGAACACAGACTCATGGCTATACAACACCAAGAAATTCACAAGCAACAACAAAAAGCATGGCACGACCGCAACATCAAAAACAAAAACCTGTTTGCCGGTGACCTTGCCTTACTTTATAATAGTCGAGTCAAAGGAAAACCTAAGAAAATCCACACATAATGGATGGGCCTTTACGTTGTCGAAGAGATACACCCCAATGGTTCAGTCTGACTAAAAACATTGCAGGGCCTAGTATTTCGGAATCTCGTTAATGGAGGCCGGCTCAAACATTACAGAAACTGAAAAAAACAAAAAACATAAATCATATAACAACCTTAACCGACAACCAAAGCCCATAAAAAGATAAAAATCCCGAAAACAAAGTAATACACCTGACACAACAAAACATGATAGGAAAACACTACTTTGACAAACGACATCATCATCTTCGACATTATTCATCAACCAGTCCAGTCAACCATTCTCAGCATCGACACCGATCGACGACCTTGAAAGTCGCATCGCGCATTTATGACCTCGGGCACCGAAAGCAATTCATCATTACTCCACACTCACGTATTGCAGCTGGAACGTCAAGTCCTCCATTAATACATTCATTACCACATGCAACCACACTGTCCCCTATAAATCATGGACCGTCGAAGGTTCACTCACAGCGCCCCTTACACACAGAGCATTCAAAAAATCAGTCGACCAAAAGTCAAGAACCCTGTAATAACCTTCACCTATCTGACACCATGGCCCCCAAATAGACCAGAGCAACGACCAAGGTGAAACAGCTACAGGCTGAGGATACACCCTTGATATGCAGATTAAAGAATATCAAAAACGCCAAAGTCCAGGAGGGTCCATGGCAGAAACTCTAGGCCGAGATTCAAGAATGGGCTTTTGTCGACAAGAAAATGACCCAAGCCACTGAAAAATTCTGACGGATCACCATCTTCAACTATCCCAATGCACCCCCGATGGTCAGCTTTGGTGGAACAAAAGAAGCTGCTGTAAAATTCATCATCAGTCGATACCACAACGGTTGGTTCTACTTCGACCGAACGATCGACATTACTGGAGATGTCATCTCCAAACTCACTGGCCTATCTAACCAAGGGAACCCTGTACCAATTGGAATCAAGGAAGGGTTGGTCCAAGAGCTTACAAGATCGTCATCCAAGAAAAATTCCAAAAGGTTGATGATCGGGCAGATTACAACTCGAACACCACAGATTGTGGCTAAAATAATCGCAATCACACTTACATTGGCCGGTCGAGGCAGCGACCTCAAATTGGAAATGCTGGAGGCCATCGACATAATTGCAACCGACGTTCGAATCTATAGATGGGGAGATTATGTCGCCGACATGATCAAAACCGTCTGCAAACAATGCCATGAGACGGGAGGAATCATCAAGTTCCCCTCCCTCATCCTCTAGATCGTTATGTATCACATCTATCCAGAAGGAAGTCCAATCTTCCAGGAACCGACAAAGTTTGACATGAACAGGTTTAAACCCTTCTCCCAGAAACGAACTCCGCATGAGCTAGGACAGGGGAAAGTGTTCTTGGAAAACTGGTTCCAATAGTTGAAGGTTCCCATAGCCGATGGAACCACATCCACAACCACAATAGAAAACAACTCCTCCGGCTCCAGCAAGTATCGCTCTGACTCAGGAACCAATGGGTGAGGCTGAGCGCAACAACCCTGAGTATGCTTTATCCAAAGGCATCATTAAGAAACTGGCCACTGAGATAGCTGTCACCAGGAAGAAACTCAGAGCCCAAAAAGAACAACAAGGCAAAGCGAAGTGCAAGCTTATCATTGCTGAGTCATTTGAAAATGAAGAAGAGCTAGTAGCTGCGGCCCTTGACATAATATAGGATGCAACTGCAAACAAAGTACCAGTAAAGACTTAGTTCCAATGGTTTCTTGAAGCAGGAGCCCCTGAAGGTCGACCAAAGAAGGCCAAAACAATGATGATTCCTGAAGACATCGTCGATCTTGTGTTGAACCCTCCACCTCCATCACCGACACCAGTAGTCGAGGAGCCAACACCAGCATAACAATCGGTCAGCCCCCTCGACTTATACAAAAGAGCGATACCGGAGTCGATGAAAGAAAAGTTCGACAAAGATACCAAGCTCAAAGCTTTCTTCGAGATGCTGCCTGAGCTATTTCAGTTGGCTTAGAAAATTCACACAAAGACTCCTCTTTGTATAGGTAGTAGAACCCACTACACGGTCTTTGGACACATGAAGTCAACCTTCACATGACAAACCGAACAAGAGGGCAACGTGACTGAACTAACGTAGTCTACCATGGAACACATCGACCCCGAAACCCAGGACGAACCACCCACCACTACACCACTAGAGACAGACATTACTCCCGACATAAGTCCACAATGCACTTACGACAAACCCATTACCCCTGACCATTCCCCCACTCCATCACCACCGCCACCAACATCGCCACACCCAAACATATCACAACCAAATCCATCCACACAGCCGGAGGTGGTCATACCACCTCCCCAGACAGAAAACCCATCAACCTCTCTCCCGCAAACCAAAGGCCCTCCCTCCACTGTTGCAGGTACCCAGGAGACAGAGCCAAAAAAGCACAAAAAGAGGAAGGAGCATCATACAAAAACTCCCAGCCTTCGGATTAGCTTAAGAGACGTAATATCCTTGACCGACACAGAGGTGGGCCAAATCCTTAAAACCATGGCCAAAGAAGCAAAGACAAGGGCTGAGAGAAAAAATAAAGCGCTCACAGACAAAAATACAGAACAGGTTGAGTTTCTCGACAAGTGCAAGACGTTATCTCAGTCTGTCATCCCAGGCCCTCTCTAAGTCGACACAGATAGACCGCTTGAATGAGCATATCAGCTTTTCGAGAGCATGGTGTCAACTATCCAGGAACGTCTCCAAGAGACTAAGGAAGAACAGAAGGAAGAGACTGCCTGACTGTTACTGGCACAGTACACTACTTTTTCAGAGGCATACAAAGTGCTACAGAACCAAATGGAGGAGTCTGTCATTACTGAAGAAGTCTTAAGAGACTGGCCTACTCACTATGGGCAGGTCTACCAGCAGACACGATAGACTCATCAAGGCATTCAGGCTTTGGAAAGCAGGAAGATGACAGAGGAAGCACTCAGGCCGACAATAGAAGAACAAATAGTGCTGGAAACCAATAAACTACAGAAGCTAGAACGAGAAGCACATTAGTGGGTACAACAAGCTCTTCCCAATCTAGAGAAATTCGACATCATCTTCCCCCAGATGAAAAGACTCATCGACACAGCAGAAGAGCAGAACCAGTTCCTGGGCCCCAACATGGAGAAGATCGTAGAATTCCCCCTTTCGGAAAAGATGTCGGTCTTGTCCAACTTAACTACATTAACTATCGACATTCAGAAATCCTTACAGAGTTGGACAGATTTTCAGCATCACCTTGCCATCACAGCTTCGGCCATTGTAGAGATCTGCGTCCAGAAACGACCAACTATCCATCTGCACAGTCCCCCACAATAGCATTTTTGAAGGGTCCAACAAACACATTTTTTGTACCTCCCTATTTCTTCGGGATGAAGAAACATTTTGTCCATGGGGGAGATGTATAAGGAGCAAGTCGACAAGTCGACTTGAACGAAGACCGACTTAGTCGATCAACCGACTAAGTCGATAGGCCGACTTATTCGATCAGCCGACTAAGTCAGTCGGCTGACTAAACTAGAAGATTAGGTTGGCTAACTAAAAGTCATGTCGGTTCATTGAAATGACAGGTATTTATTTTGTAACTATTTGTAAATTGTATATATTAGGCTATTGAGCCAAACGATAACTCAGTTCAGTTCTCTGCCTTGTATGAACTCATTGGAATAATATAATCTGTTTATCTTACCTGTTCTTGTCTTTTGTCTCTGTTTTATATTTATGTATTTTTTAGTATGTATTATTGGCAACCTTATGTGATCTGTGAGATTACAATAGCATCCAAGAGGATCCTAAGATTTGTTCAGGGAACAAGGACTCATGGGATTTTCTATAAAGCAAAATATGACTTAGAGCTAGTTGGATTTACTGACAGTGATTGGGAAGTTGACAACATAAATCGAAAGTCTACTTTAGGATATGTTCTCATGATTGCAGGAGGACCAATCAGCTATTCAAGTAATAACTAGAGTGCCATAACAATCTCAGCTACAGAGGCAGAGTATAGACGAGTTTTGAATGCAACTACTCAATGTTTATGGTTGCAGGGGATACTTGGAGAATGTGGTTTCGAATCATAGTTTTCAACAGTATTATATTGTGACAATAAAAGCACCATTTGAATCTCCATTGATCTAGTTGAAAGACAAATAACCATGTTGGAATATATTAAACCCACTCACAAGTTAGGATAAAATACGTAATCATTATTTGATTAATTATTCACCCACTAGCTTAATTAGTTGGCATCCACTTGCACCTTAAAGTAAATACATGCCATCTATATCCTAGGAATGATTTATTTCTAATTATGGGTTGATCTTGACCATGTTTTGACCATCCATAATTAGTATATAGCACTTTACAGCAGATTCGACTTTATTCTACTTTTTCTGCTTTTCCTGCTTTTCTATGGATAAGATAAAAGCTAGTCAACTAGGAAATTGAGAGCTTTTTTTTCCAACCCATCCTCCATTATTTTTTCTCCATTTTCTAGGATTATCATGTTTTTTCCATCTCCTTGACAACTCACTCATGATTTTTCCAACTCGTGAGGTCCTTTATAGATTTGGGAAGTGCTTTATCCACCTATAGGGTTTTGCTATATTTTGGTAAGTCAACCTTTTTGAGCTTTATGATTTGTTTCCATAAAATTCAATTTTCCTATGAGGGATGTAATATTTATGTACACTATTATTCATAATTATTCAATGGAAGGATACACACCAATATTCATCTCTTCATTCATGTTATTCAGTCTCTTTTCTTCTCTCTATTTTTCCTGTGTATGCTTGTGAGAATTCTTAGTAGCAAGATCTATTTCCTTTGCTTCTTCTTAGCATCATTTCTCATAGAATTGATCTATTATTTCTACATGGTATCAGATATATAGGGAGCACAACATTTCCATCATCATCAGAGAAACAGGTTGATCAAGTTTTACAGAGTTGAGGAGTGCATCCAGTCTTATCCCTCTCTGAAGAAGAGCTTGTCTAGCTTATAATATTTTCTCCTAGTTTTTTTTGAAGGTTGTAGAGAGTCTCTACTATATCATATCAACAACTTCAATATGGATTCAAAATTTCCTCTACTATATCCTTTCAACTATGCTGATTGGAAGCCAACGATGAGTGCATACTTGAAGATTCAATGTCTCTTTGATGTCTCCATTGGTGCATTGAGTGAACCTAAGTCTTATGAAGAGAAGATTGATTGGATAAATAATTGTGATAGAGCTTATGGAATTATGTGTTTGGTAATTTCTCCAAATATATATCATCTCATAGATTCTGCTGAATTTCCATTTGAGCTTTGGAAAATTTTGGACAAAGCTTTTGGTTTGCAAGAAATTGAAGATGAAGCAGGGAGCGAACCTAGCATCTCCTCTTGTTCTCTTTCTCAAGATTTATTGGCCTCTACATTCTCTGATGATGTTGATCATGATGAATAATTTTCTCATACATTTCATGTTGTTGCTTCCCTCTTTCATTCGAATGCTTCCTCCTTCAATGAATAAGCAAATATTGAAGAGCCATCTTTTTTTGTGTCTCTTGAAGGTGATTTTTCTTCTTGTGATACTATTAATGAAAAATAGGTAAAATATGGAGCTGATGCTGAATTTTATTATGATCCTATAACCCATTCATTGTTCTCTAAATCTCCTATCTTAGATTCTAAGATCTATGTGCCAGATTCTTCACACCTTTTGCATACCTCTCTCATTGATGGTGCGAAACCCAACAACTTCTAGGAAGCTTTCTTAGCCACATAAAGCCTTATTTGTGTCATACCACTTACCTTACTTGATATCATGTGCTTCAGCATATCCTCCTTTATTTTTGTCATCAATAATCAGAGCCTTCTTGAATATTTTGAACATCTCCTTATTTCCTCCTTTTGATATAGAGGATTCATTACTAGTGTATTCCCATGAGTCTATTGATATGGTTATATGTGATCCTTTGGATTCTAATTTAGAAGAATATTTTTAGGTTTATACACATATAATACTACCATCCATACCATCTACCATAGCTCTAAATAATCCTAAGACTATACAAATCCCTATTTCACTAGTTGATTCCTCATTGGTCTCTTATGCAGTGATATTTATCTTACATGATTTGAAGTCTTTCCTAACTTTCAGTGGCTGGTTATCCATGACCTTAGTAATATATGGAATGATATTAAACATTTTTGTATCTATTCTAAACACTTATGTTTCAGATATTATGCCCATCCATCACTCATATTTTTACACCTATCTGTTTTCCCCAGTTGCTCATAATTTTCCTAGTCTATCCCTATATCCTCATGGAGCCATTGAATCATTTGTCCTTTATATTCGATATGATAATATTGCTTATATATAAGAGTTTTATCATCCTCATATAATATATATATAGGTGCTACATCATATGGGAAGATTGACATGTGATTTACATCACAATTTTACAGCTATTCAGGGAATTGGGTGTGAAATAAATTGCCTTATTTTTTGTGCTCTTTGCAAAGGAGTATGCACAGATCTCTTTTCCATTTCATATTATGTATGCAGATCATATTTTGACAGCAGAAATAATCATTCAGATAATTCTCCTACTTCATCATTTGATGAGATAGAAGGAGTCTCTCATCTTCCTTCTTGCAATTTCTACACTCTAGCACATGATCATGGAGTTCATGATTTATTCAACAAGTCCTTCATCTAGAAGTAATTCAGTAAGCTCATTAAAGTGAATATGAATATATTTTGAAGACACATTTCAAATTATGTGCCTTGTCCTATCTTGAGGGAGGATTTTCCCCATGTGGTTTTGCCTCTTTCCTCACTTTTCTGGACATAATAAATGTTAAAGGGTGACCATAGCCTTGTTGCTGTGCCCTATATGCATCCATATGCATCCATATTTTTTGTAATACCCTCATAAATTCAGACTTATAGGGGGGTGTTGGAATATATTAAACCCACTCACAACCTAGGATAAAATAATTAATCATTATTTGATTAATTATTCACCCACTAGCTTAATTAGTTGGCATCCACTTGTACCTTAAAGTCAATACATGCCATATATATCCTAGGAATGATTTATTTATAATTCTATGTTGATATTGACCACATTTTGACCATCCTGAATTAGTATACAGGACTTTACAACAAATTCTGCTTTATTCTGCTTTTTCTACTTTTCTTGCTTTTATATGGATAAGATAAAAGCTAGTCAACTAGGAAACTGGGAGCTTTTGTTTCCAACCAATCCTCCATTATTTTTTCTCAATTTTATAGGATTAGAATTTTTTTTACATCTCCTTAACAAATCACTCATGCTTTTTACAACTCATGAGGTCCTTGATAGATTTGGGAAGTGCTTTAGCCACCTATGGGGGTTTGCTATATTTTGGAAAGTCAGCCTTTTTGAGCTTTATGAGTTGTTTCCATAAGATTAAATTTTCCTATGAGGGATGTACTATTTATGTACACTATTATTCATACTTATTCAATGGAAGGATACACACCAATATTCATCTCTTCATTCATGTGATTTAGTCTCTTTTCTTCTCTCTATTTTTCCTTTGCATGCTTGTGGGAATTCTTAGTAGCAAGATCTATTTCCTATGATTCTTCTTATCATCATTGATCATATAATTTATCTATTATTTCTATGAACCAAGAACATTGAGATCCATATGCACTACATCGAGGAGCTTGTGCTTGATGGTACCATTGCTCTACTCTACTGTGCATCTTTATATTAAGTAGCATACATCTTCACCAAAGTGTTTTGTAAGACGAACTTCAGTATTCTAAAATCATTGCTAGGGATTTATGATCATGTGGTGAAGCATTATTGATGACAATATTTCCAATTTTTTGTTTCCTCTCCATGTTTAAGGGAGGATTTTTCCCACTCGGTTTTTTCCTCTTTCCTTGGTTGTATGGACATGCAGTATGTAAAGGGTGACTAAGCCTTGCTGCTAGGCCCTATAGTTTTCTGATATTTACTCATACAGTCAGGATTAAGGGGGGTTTTTTGAATAATCAACCCATAGCTACCCATATTTGACATTAATTAATCATTTTTGTCTTATTCCTAGATTCCTAGATTCATCTCTATGCTAGTTGGTTTCCACGTGCACCTAGAAATCAATACTTGCTAAACTAGGTAATGGAGCACTTTGGAATCATCCTAGAAACTATTTTAGTAAGTCTACTATTATTCCTGGTTCCTAAAACCACATTTCTTCTTTTTCTGAAAGCTACCTTGCTTTACAATAGTTTAAAGGCATAAAGGAAAAGCTAGTCTAGGAGAACTTGCTTTGTTTTTTGCCCACATCATCCTCCTTCCTCTTCTCCAGAAAAAAGCATGAATGAGTTTTATTTCCATCACTTATCAGCTTTCCCACTTGCTTCATCCTATTCATGCGCATATTCATATATTTGGATAGTCTTTCTTGCACCTATGGGGGATTTGACTTGATTTAGTAAGTTTGCTTTTTGACCAATTGGAATAGAAACCTAGTGATTTCAAATCTATCATGTAATTATATATTTGATCTGACCATTACTTTATATGGTTAGATAATGTACACTTATTCAACAAAGGATTAAGTTATGCTCCAATTTTAGTCTCCTTTTGTGTGAATTTTGTATGTTTGATTAGCAATTTTGTGAGTGTAATTGATCTATCACTTGGGTTCAATTTCCACAGACATGGTCATCATGGTCTAGAAATTTTGTCATTACATATTCCTCTAGACACCCATGGTATATGAATATTCCAAACCCGTGTATTATATCTTGACTTGTCAAGTGCTTGGGGGAAAATACTCCTGTTGTATTGTTATCCTCCTGGAATTCGAGTTAGAATTTGGAAAATCCAGTTCTAAGAAGTCTCTCATCTCCATAGATCTTATTTGTGAACTTCCCCATATTACCACAGCCCTTTGATTCATTTCCATATGAATCATTGTTCCTCATCAGTATGTCTGACCCCTAGTATGGAGACTTGATTCTCTATCTCCATACACAACGCTTCTAGCCCAATGCAACCCGAGATGAATGTCGTCGTATTCATCATCACACTAAGTACTACCTTATCATTAATTATACATTGTATCATCGTGGTGTTGATGTAATTTTGTGTTATTTTTTAACTCATAAAGAGGCTGAAATAGTTTTAAATGACTGTCACTCTAGAGCTTGTGGAGATCATGTCTTTGGGATGGCTACTACCTAGAAAATATTATGTGCTAGGTACTTTTGGCCCTAAATATTTAAAGATTGTATGGAGGACATAAAACAATGTCTTCCCTATTAGTTTTTAAGATTTAAAAAGCGCACCCACCCTGGTATGTTGCATCCCATCATAGTTGTTGGTCCATTCGTGAAATGGGGCATTGATTTCATGCACTGTAATCCTACCTTAGCTAGGGGGAATGGTTACATAATTATAATTCTATATTATTTTACTAAATGGGATGAGGCTATGCCTACATACGCAACAGATGGAAAAATAAATTCCTTATTTCTTTTCAACCGTATTATCACTAAATTCGGAGTGCCTTGGGCCATTGTGACCTATCATGCTTCACATTTTCAAAACAAAATGATGTCGGAATTGAGTTCCAAGCTAGGTTTCGTTGGGTAAAATATCATCTTGATTAATTCACCTAATATTTAATTATCGACCAGGTTTGGTAATCTTAGAGTTGACACAAAGTATATGCGAAGGTAGAGGGGTTCCTAGGGTGTCGTGGGAATATTTTAACAAACAAAAGATCGAAAGATCTTTCAAAATGAAAAACCGAGTTAAACTCCTAAGAATTCAACTATCAAGTTAATTCAACCAGAACATAGTACTAGACCAGAGTGATATCAAGTTATACTACTCTACTCTATAAATAATTACTATATATAAGACAATGCTATTCTATGACAATAAACTATTCTCTATTAGAAGATTTATTTTACTGCTAAATAACCTTAGAGACTAACTGCACAAAATTACAACAACTCGATATGCTTCTAAGAAAAACTATACATGCAACTATCGGATGTACATAATGGTTTAAACAAAACTATATAGTTCCCCTCTCCTTGGTTGTTCTGAGGATAAGGATTCACTGTGACTGGAACAGGAGTAGGAGAAGTGTCAAAGTGACTTTCAAAGGAAGTGAAGAAAATAAATGTAATCAAATCTAACTTAACTTCTACAAAGATGTACAGACTAATAAAAATCCAATTTCAAGTGATAGTAAACATGATGATTTATTTCATAAGAAAATAACTTCTAACTGCAAAAGATGGAACAAGACTACAAGAAGGTAGACCTAACTTATAAACAAGTAGAAAAATTAATAAAGAGGACCAAGTAGAAAACGTAATTAAGATGATTTTAAATCCCATTTTATAGGTTTCTTTGGTAACCACCTATTTCCGCCTTTTACACACCTTGGGGGGAAGTGGCATAAATCTTCAAGCCACTCGGTGTTTCCTTGGGGGCAAGTCTCAAGTCAAGGCTATCACCTTGTTCTTAACTCCTCTGTTTAGGCAGACTCTTAACGAAGCCAAGGTGGGTAGACCCTACAAGTTAATAAGGCTAATTAATTTAGTATGATGGTATTAAATTGAATAAGTTTCTTAGGAGTTTGAAATTAACAATTGAGAACCATAGATAACAAGATAAAAAATAAACACAAGTAAGCACAATGCTGACACATAATATATATATATCGAAAGAAGTAAGCAAATAACCAGTGCCTTAAAATGGAGTCGCAAAAAGATTAAATGTGCTTGCATGTGCTTGTAGTGAATGTTTTGCAATTGTATCTTGGTGTGTTTTAAGTTAATAAGAAAAATGAGTGGATTAAATTAGGCAAGGGGGGACTCCAGATATACCTCAGGGGTTTTTGGAGTATGTCCAAAAATAAAACCTTCACGGCTACCTACAAGGTGTTTGTGGGATGGATGGAGTCTTGGAGACTGTGACATTCATAATACACCCATTAGGGTGTAACATAGATTGGTGCCTTGAGGTCACTTTTCAATGGTTCCCACTCCTTTAGGTATTTTTCCATTGCTTACGATTTGTTCAAGGCGTTGGATTTTCTCCTGATGGTGGTTAATTGGGAAAAGTGAAACCTAATTAATCTAGTCACTCATGTTGATTTTGATGCATATTTACTGATCAGATGAATTGCATCCAAAATGCAGAGCATACACACCGGAGTCTTTGTATTTTTTAGTAAATTTTAATCGATGTGTTTTTATTAGAAAGAAAACCCTCTAGGAACCTCTTTCAATCCAAGTGGACCTCAATCGGGGAGTCAAGGAGGAGGTTTATTTTAATTGATTGCTTGCAAAAATTAATAGTGAATAATCAAGCAGCAAAAATAAAACAAACCATAGGTTCTCTAATTAAGTATACCATGATCCTCTTTCACCTTTCGGTTCAATCGGGATTCGTGGGGTAAGTATTAAAGTTACTTTGACTTTATAATATGGGATATATGATGAAAGTAATCAAATTACAATATTTTTCATAAATAAAACTAATCTAGAGAAAAAAATAGGAAAAATTCAAAAAAGGAAAAAATGACGCAAATCCCCCTAGGGGAGATGGTGAATGGGCTCGAAAGAGCCTATTCAAAATTATTTTTTATTACCAGTGGTTAAAATATCAATAAAATAATATAATTCATCTTGGTTCTGATGCAGAACGAACCTAAGAGCTTACAAAGTGCAAAAAATAAAAAAAAATTGGGAAATGGGGAGACCCCCTAGGGGGTTCAGGATGGCCCAAAAGTCACTTTTCAGACAGCACCTCCTACTCTTTTTTGTTATACCTGATAAAAACCAGAAATATTATTAAACTTAAATATTCCCAAGGTCAACACACTTTTAACCAAAAACAACTAAGTTAAAACTAGTTAAAAAAAAGGTGAAAAAAGGAACCAAGGAAAGCAACCTTTCCCTGGGATCTTTTCTTGCATTTCAGGAAGACAATATGATGTGCACCAATTTCTATATTTATCTTTTAAATTACGAAAGAGAAATATAATGCATGCAATATATAATTTTTCTTTAAAATGCCATGCAAAAGGCGATTTCTTTATGCCAGATCTATGATGCTTATGGAAAACTTTTGAAAAACAGAGATATAGCTTTTTGAATGCTTATGTATGAGATCTAATGAGATATTTTGCATATGATAAATTATAATCTCATGCATAAACAAAGTAACCAAGAATTTTTAATTTTTTTAAAGGAGAGAAAAGAGGAGAGAAGGTTGGTTCGTTGCTTGAAAGAAACAAGCTGAAAGGAGGACCTTTTGTGGAGCATCAAGGGATAGAGTATTGAGATTATTGGATAAGGAATGGTGTAAATATTGATCCACACCTTCATCTGATTAGGAAACTGCAACTAAATCGCACAATATTGCACAACACCTCGTGAGATCTAGATATAGATGTATGAAACAAATAAATGAAAGATCATGCAAAAATAATCTTATTTAAGCTTATAACTTAGATTCTTGAGCATAAATAATATGAATAAACAAGAGAAAGTAATTGTTACTTGCCTATTTTACACCCTTACTTGATTCAACCGAATCCTTGAAGCCAAAATTCAAAGCAGCACAAAAATTGGAAAAATTTTGCAGTTACTACATTAGCAGCATGATGCTAGGAATCCACACAAGCACATGTACTACATGGTATAGCCTCCAAATATGATTTATTCACAATGAAAAATATAGCAACATTACAATAGAAACAAATTTTCAATCCAACTCTAATTGGCTTAGAAAAGAGGAAACCGTGCTTTATTTATAGCAAAAACTGAAACCCTAGCCTAGAGGGGGTGCAATTACCAAGGAGAGAGGGACTGCAACTACATGAGGAGTCAAGGTGAGCTTGATCTAAGTCTAACTGAGTCTGACTGACAATTGGAGTGCTTATCGGATTGACACATCAACTGGTTAACTGAAACATCAACCAAACCACATCTAGATGATCCCACACATGTGTAGGAGAGAGAAAGAGGGCGCAAATCCCAAGGATGCATGTTGTGGTGCACTCCCTCTTCATCCCAGATCAACTCCTTCAATCAAGGCATGGTCAGCTCTATCAAATCAAAATCCGATGAGACCGATTTCAGTCAAATCGGAGCAAATCCCACTAACCTAGGAATTTGGATTTTATCCATTATTTAATTAATTTATCAATTAAAATAATCAATATTTTATTTTTAGGGTTTTCTGACCTGAGTGATGGGAAAATCACTCAAAACTTAGGAAAAGTGTATTTATGGGTTTACCAGGTGCCCTGAGTTAGAAAATGAGCACCCCCATGACTGAAACTGATTTGTGAGCCCACTTTTATTACAAAACCAATTTTTCCATTTAAACTATCAAAAAATAGCCTATGTTTTGGAAAAAAAAAAAAAAAAACCTAGGGGGACTTAGACATGTTCATATGACTCGACCTCAATAGGCCTAAATGCCAAGCCGACCACCCCAACTTTGGGGCTATTGAGTGAAAAAATCAGAAATTATCAGTCGTTTATCAACAACCAATAATAACTAAGAAAAAAAACACTCTGGGCTGATCGGATTGACAAATAAATTCCAAGAGACCACGTCTTTTACATACACTACCATGCTATACCATTTTATTGCAACTCCCCTATGGGGTATGAACATGTGATATAGTACAACAAGCACTTCCCAAAAGTAATTTTGAAGGTCTTCTAAATTCCAAACAAATCATCTTTGTCCGGTTCACCAAGATCACTTGATAACATCGACTAAGTACAACTTAGGTGGTAACACCACGTAATTGGAAGGGACAGATCCTACTGCTTATGATCAATTTACAAGGTACTAACATGTTTACCTAATATTGACATATCTAACTCTGAACTATATATAAAAAAGGGTGAAATCAATTCAAGCCAAAGATATAATTACAAAGCAATACAATAAACAAAAATGCATGACATAATTCTAAACATAGGGTGAAAAGAAGGAAGAAATAGGAATAAAACTTAATAAGTATTTAAACAGTCTCATCTAAGGATTTAATAAGAAATGCAACCATTGTCTAACTACCACTATCAAAACATAATCGAAAAAATAAAGGAACATGTTTAAAACAGATTAAAAATGCTAAGGGATGAATGGAAGGCTGGATAATAGACTGGAGCAAAGGTCTAGATGACAGGAAGAACAAGTTGTCTGAATGACAGTATGCACACAAAAAGCACTAAATTGTCAAGGAATAATTAATCTAAATGATTTTGAGATCAGGTGATCCATGCACATGATAATGAAATGTAAAGGACATGAATTAAACCTACATAATGATTAAATTCAATTTATAAAATAAGTTAAAATCAATTCATAATTAAAAAAAATCATTATATATTGCATTATTAAACAAGCTGGAATATAACTAAATGAATTCATAAAAAAATTGAAAGGAATAGAATTGAACCTACTGTAATTGGATCCTATAATATCAAAACAATCTATTCTATCAACATAAAAACCAAGAAGTAAACTAGAAAGACTTGGAAAGGAGATTGAAAGAAAATTTGTGTGCAACGGTTGCTTAACTCACAAAGGGAAGCTACATTAACGGCATAATATCAAAGTATAATATATGCTATAGGATACAAATAACATGAATGATTACAGTAACTAAACTGCATAAAGAAATTACAAATAAAACTATGCTAATGGCAAAAAAGAGAATAATGAAAAATACACAGGAATAGAAATCTCTTGTTGATGAGGGGCCCTCCCAACAATCAGAGTGATGACTTGCTAAATGCTACTAAGACACGATCATGCACAACATAAGTAGAAATTTTATTAAATTGAAGAAAAGTATTACAGGGTTTCTAGAATCAAAATGATCACATGTATCAACTAGTTGATTAATTGTTTCTCGCATAAAAGCGTTAGTATATATAGCATTTTACAAAGGGAGAGAAAGTCGACACTTTCAGTGGTCGACTGCTCTTAAGATAAGTGAACCATTATGACAAATAACTTATCGAATGGCCAACACATAACATTTTCCTTTTTTCTCATGAAATGGTTCTTCTATGGCACGTGATGTGGCATACAGGCTCTGCTTTGGCGTGGCTGGTGTCAAGGTGTCAAACAGAGGGAGCACACTAGAAATCCTTCTAGAATGAGGATCATGTTCTCACCCAGACGCATGGAAATTAGGTAGTTTGTAGACCGTTTCATGATTTAACACTTGGGAATCTATCATCAACAGCCTGCGGTTAGCTCGGTGGTTCGAACGGTGAGCTGGACAGTGAGCTAGATATGCTCTACGCATATCTAGGATGGATGCGTTACCTTCTTGTTGGTTTGCTCAAGAATATGATCTACAACAATGATTTCATATGTTAACATATCATCAAATATCATCAGATTTAACCTATAAAATGATGAAATAATAGAAATAAATCATAACTTGCATAAACCCAAAATATAGTCGTACCTAGGGCTGAATTGTGAACTACATGACAAAAAACATGCCAAAAGGTGACAAAACATATGTCAAACATTTAAATTATTAGCTGAAAAAGGATGAAAAAACTAGGATCAACATTCCCCGAAACCGGAGAAACGCTAGGTCCCACTAAGAAAAGGAAAAATAAATCAAGAAGAACACTGAGCTGCATCAGCAACTACCTTCAAATTGGTTGATGAAACAAGGGTTTTAAACTTCAATTTTGAGCCTGTGATTTCAATATAGCATGCCTCTCCTATTGATATCTATGTGACAAATTGATGGCCTTATTCAGCTCTTCGATGGTCTTAACCTACGAGCACAAATATTTATTCTCTTGCCAAAGAATTGCGATCATCTTAACATACTCTTCATTTTGGCTAACTGATTGAACTAATTCCCGAGTCAATTGATATACCGTTGGCTGATGTAAAGTAGATGGCTCTACAGGTTGCTCAGACTCTTCTGGGGGACTCATCTCCTTGGATGGCACTTGAAGATCAACAATCAGAATTTGTATTTCAGGACCCAAATCCTAAATAGGCATAGAAACGGTTTCGTGAGCGAGTGCAGGGATGGTCTCATGATCATCATCTTCAAGCATCTCAGCTGAAACACTAGCCAAGGAGAACAAATGTGAGGTAGTGTCGAGTTTTCTTGTTTTTACCACACTGTCTGAATGACTTGTTTGGATAGTGGGATGAACCATAGACTGAACAAATTTTTCTTTCTAGTCTCTAGTGCAATATCATGGTAGGGGTATAAATTCAGCAGATATAGGAATAACAAGGATAGATTGAGTGGACATAATCGCCTCCGACTTGTCATCATTGAGATGGAAAACATTGGGGATTTTATTCTCTAACGATGGGGATGGACTGGATTCTTGATTATGAAGATGTTGAGGGCGTTTTTGGATATTTAAATGGGGGTTGAGAACTTTAAACATGAACGTATCCCAAGGTTGATTCCACTCTTTAAGCTGATCTAAGATCAATATCTTGATCAAACTATGATGGTATAAACTTCCCTTAGGGTTAACAATATTCTTTCTAACCTAGTTTGACATCTTTTCCAAGATTGTAATAAAATAATAAGGGAAATTGATATATTTCTCATGATCAATGAAATGAGCTAAGAAATGGAGATGACAGGACTTAAAGACGCTGAATTTACCTTCACAAGTAATCAAATGGATGATGACCATCAAAGGATTAAGGTACTCAAGTTTTATCTAATCACGATGAAAACCTTTTATGCCCGCCACATGCTGAAACTTGGGTTTAAGGGAAAAGTTATGAGATTCCTGTGGAACAAACTAGTGCATGTGACATTGAACACCCTCTCATGGAAGCTTGGTTGCATGCACAATTGATTCCTCGGTGATTGGGAAGACAAGATGGCCAACCCTTTCCTTCTTTCCATCAAATCCCATCGCAAAAAGAAGTGAAATTTCTTCATCATACCCTTGTAGCAGATAAAGAAACAGTTTCCAACCACCCCAAAAAGGACTTCTCGGCATTCTTTGAACTCTATAAATTGGAATAAGTCTTGGTAGCTCTCAGGTTCAAATTGATTCGACATGGTTGAGCAGAGGCTAGGATACAGAGTTTGCAGGGAGTATGGAGGAAAGGTGGCTAACACACTCTATAGTGGTAATGGTTAGTGAAAGGAATGGAAAGAGGTTCACACAGTG
Organism: Pseudotsuga menziesii; assembly: GCA_001517045.1. Lineage (NCBI taxonomy): Eukaryota > Viridiplantae > Streptophyta > Pinopsida > Pinales > Pinaceae > Pseudotsuga > Pseudotsuga menziesii. Next base: position 252,255 of record LPNX010166765.1, on the reverse strand, counting down.
TTGATTTAAAACGTGCCTCTTTCAACCGATCAAATGATCACACAAATGGCTCGGCACGTTTAGATGATCGTGCCATTATGGAAATCTTTGAAATGTGTGTTGTCAAAGATGTGTATTTTAATGAGTTTATAAGGTTTCAGTTAATTCAACCATGTCCAAATTAAACTTTGGACATGTTGAATATTTAACTTAATACGGATGTATAAACCATATTCATAACCATAGCCTTGATTTAACAAGAGGGTCAACTATTTGATATCTCATGCGTGTGAGCAGAAAATAGGATGGGGATGATGGCAGCGTAATGATGATTTGGAAGTACCCGAAGATCAAATCACACCCATATGGGAGTAAGATGAGATTGTATTAGATCTAAACCCTACTACACCTTGGATCGAGATTAGTTATAATGCCCTTGTGGATGTGACTTTAATAGTGATGGTATGACTGAGCCAAATTTTAACTTTTTGACCAAATGAAAAATTAAGCTACCACTTAACCATAGGTGCTAAAATATCACAGTTTTTATTCAGATCATCATTCGACCCTTCATATGATCCTTCATGTCGTCCTTTGTATAGATTTCTATAAAAATAAGCTTTGCAGGATCATATTGTTGCTAATCATGGATTTTCCTAGGCTGCTATTCCACAAGAAAGTCATATGGAACAATTCTCTTGATCTTTTAATTGCGCTCTCCCTTATTCATCTAGGATTTTAAGACCAAATTCATTGTTTGCATTATCCTGCAATCACTTTGTCATTTGGCAAAGAAAAATGATACTTTTATAACTAATTTAGAAAAATAAAGGCAGACAGTCTAATCCTCCCCCAAACCAAATATATGGCATGACCCCAAGCCATACAAGAAAACTAAGTAATTTCAAACTAAATTAATAAAAGTTCAATCATGTTGTTGTGATTTTTTTGCAAGAAAAATAAAGACTAACTAATAAATGGAAATGATTCAGATATGTACATTTATAAAAAATAATAGTGCTCAGAAATGTGGATATGTGCATTTATCATTTATCATGTGATGAGAACATAATTGAAAATGCCATAGGAAAAACTAGTCATCCATGCCTCATTGTAAGGATATCTTGTCATCTCAAGAATTTTTGAGTTCACCCTCGAGTTTGTGAGATTTTATAGCTTTGGGTCCCATTTCTGGGATAATCATATCCTAGGTATTGGTTGAATTTAGATTGTTGGATCCAAGGACAACTTACGGTCATTCTCTAATGACATCATAAACATTAGGCCTAAAAATATATTTATATATTCGAATATTAGCATTTTCGGTGAACCATGTGCATAGTGGTGCATTTACTAGATCTATTTTATCTGATATTGCCCCACTTCTAGTAGGCATGTGTAGTACTCCAACGGGTTTACCTTGGTACCATGTAAGCATAGCCCCACTACCAGTGAGCCTATTCAGTACCCCGATGGGTTTACTTGCATTTATCGAGCTTCCTGGTTTAGGATGTTACTTATCATTGACCCTCTACCAATAGGCATGTTCAGTACCCTTAGGGGTTTGCTTTGTATAATGATTTTGAGTATATGGAAGTCGGTCAGTACTAGAGCATGTTAAGCCTGCTAAATACATAATTTAAATAAAATAAAATAAAAATTCTTTTTACATATAATGACCTTAATTATAGATCATGTCAAAAGAGAATAACTTAAAGTTGTACTTTGAGCTTTCATTCTATCTATTTCATAAAAGATAATTAATGTTCCCCACAAGCAAAAAGTTTTACTTACTTTCGAGTTACCACAAAAGTTCTGAAGAGACAATTTTTGATGATGAGTATAGGATAAACTAGTAGTCCATAGGTGTGAAAATTCTGAAAAACATGATGATTAAAGTAAGTCTTTTGAGCAGCTGTTCAAATAATCATAAATGTACATGTCTGAATCAAGACACCATATATAAAGCATAACCAAATCATAGAATAATTGGTTAGAAATGATATACAAGAATTCTTTAATTGCGCTATAAAATTCAAATTTTCATAGTGACCAAAAAATGGGAAAAGTTAAGATATATTATGAGTGTTTTTAGATCTCTTCCTTTTTCAGATAATATCTCATGAGATGCTTACATAGATAATGTACTTGTAATCAAACTGCAAAACCACTTGTTAGATGATTCATTTTTATTCATGAAAACATATATAACATTATAGAAAGAAAAAGAGTCCCTTGTAAACAACTTGTTAGAAATGACTCTTATTTATTCAAAGAAATACACACATATTTACATATATACAAGTGATTATAACCCAAAATACTTTTGAGGATCAGGAGGAGGAAGAGTTTTGGGAGAGAGAATTCCAACGATTACTTCTATTTTGGTAGGATCCATCTTGATCCCTTGGGGTGAAACATGATGCCCCATACAAATGTGACATGCATAGGTTTTGTTTAATGGACATTCCTGTTGGGGATGTTTAGTCTTACATATTGTATAGAAGATGCTCTTTACTACTCATTCTTCTTCCTATTTCTTCATGTAAGTTTGGTTTCTAAAGTGAGTATACCTAGAAGGTTTCTTTCGAGGTGAGAATGGGGCATCTTGATGTTCTTTTCTAGGAGAGATCTTCCTCCGATCAACCATGCTCTTATTGGATCTCATAGGGATGGTAGATGCTACTGTGGATTTTTCAATTTGTGATATTACTATGTTTATTAAGTTGCCAAAGAGAGCTTTCATCTGGGCAGGATCGACAAAATTAGTGAATTTCGGCTCCCCTACTAGTGAAAAAGTTGTATTATTTGGTTTTGTGACTAGTGGAAGGTTTAAGGGTTCCCAATGGTTATTCCTTTTGAATTTTGTCATGAATGAGGCCCTCAAGACCTCCGGCCAGGATCTCTTCTCCTTCTATGGATTCTCCTGTAAGACCTCCCGACAGAGTCTCTTTATGTTTCCAATAGAACTACTTCATATACGTGTTTTTAAGATGCCTTTCTGCTAAGTTAATGGTTGGATTATTATGTCCCCCATAAAAGTTAATAAGAATTTTAACAAAATTTTACTGTCTTAACAAATCTACCCTGAGAATCCCTAGGTTTTTTCATAAAAACTAAAGGGAAACCTATGCTACTACTACTACTTGATTTGGGGGTGCCTGTTATAACATATGTGTAGGTTCTTACCTCTTGCCTTACTTCTCCCCCACCACCAGCCTATAAATAAACTTCATATCTATTCTACCTTACAATACAACTCTTCGACAATGACGCCAAAATGTTGGGTAAAATATTTTCTTGATTAATTCACCTAACATTTAATTATCAACCAGGTTTGGTAATCTTAGAGTTGACACAAAGTATATGCGAAGGTACAGGGGTTCCTACGGTGTCGTGGGAATATTTTAATAAACAAAAGATCAAAATATCTTTCAAAATGAAAAACCGAGTCAAACTCCTAAGAATTCAACTATCAAGGTAATTAAACTGGAATAGAGTACAAGACCAGAGTGATATAAAGTTATACTACTCTACTCTATAAACAATTACTATAAGACAATTCTATTCTATGATAATAAAATATTCTCTATAAGAAGATTTATTTTACTGCTAAATAACCTTAGAGACTAACTGCACAAAATTACAACAACTGGATATGCTTCTAAGAAAATCTATACATGCAACTATCGGATGTACATAATGGTTTAAACTAAACTATCTAGTTCCACTCTCCTTGGTTGTTCTAAGGATAAGGATTCATTGTGACTGGAATAGGAGTAGGAGAAGTGTCAAAGTGACTTTCAAAGGAAGTGAAGAAACTAAATGGAATCAAATCTAACTTAACTTCTACAAAGATGTGAAGACTAAGAAACGTCCAATTGCAAGTGATAGTAAACATGATGATTTATTTCATAAGAAAATAACTTCTAACTGCAAAAGATGGAACAAGACTACAAGAAGGTAGACCTAACTTATAAACAAGTAGAAAACATAATAAAGAGGAGCAAGTAAAAAACTTAATAAATATTATTTTAAATCCTATTCTATAGGTTTCTTTGGTAACCAGCTAATTGGAAGGGACATATCCTACTGCTTATGATCAATTTACAATGTACTAACATATTTCCCTAATATTGACATATATAACTCTAAAATATGTATAAAAAAGGGGTGAAATCAATTCAAGACAAAGATATAGTTACAAATCAATACAATAAACCAAAATGCATGACATAATTCCAAACATAGGGTGAAAAGAAGGAATAAATAGGAATAAAACTTAATAAGTATTTTAAATAGTCTCATCTAAGGATTTAAGAAGAAACACAACCATTGTCTAACTACCACTATCAAAATATAATCAAAAAACTAAAGGAACGGGCTTAAACAAGATTAAAAATGTTGAGGGTTGAATGAAAGGATGGATAATAGACTAGAGCAAAGGTCTAGATGATAGGAAGAACAGGTTGTCTGAATGACAGTCTACACACAAAAAGCACTAAAATGTCAAGGAATAATTAATCTAAATAATTTTGAGATTAGATGATCAATGCACATGATAATGAAATGTAAAGGACAAGAATTAAACCTACATAATGATTAAATTCAATCTATAAAATAACTTAGACTCAATTCATAATTAAAAAAACATCATTATCTATTCCATTATTAAACAAGATGGAATATAACTAAATGAATTCATAACAAAATGGAAAGGAACATAATTGAACCTACTATAATTGGATCCTATAATATCAAATAAATCTATTCTATCAACATAAAACCAAGTAGTAAACTGGAAAGACTTGAAAAGGAGATTGAAAGTAAATTTGTGCGCAACCGGTTTCTTAACTCACAAAGGGAAACTACATTAACAACATAATATAAAAGTATAATCTATGCTATAGGAAACAAATGACATGAACGATTACAGTAACTAAATTGCATAAACAAATTATGAATAAAACTATGCTAATTGCAAAAAAGGGAATAACGAAAATACACAGGAATAGAAATCTATGCTTGATGAGGGGCCCTCCCAACAATTAGAGTGATGAATTGCTAAATGCTACTAAGCCTATGATCATGCACAAAATAAGTAGAACTTGTATTAAATTGAAGAAAAGTATTACAGAGTTTCTGGAATCAAAATGATCACATGTATCAACTAGCTAATTAACTCTTTCTCGCATAAAAGCATTTATATATATAGTGTTTTACAAAGGTTGAGCAAGTCGACCCTTTCAATAGCCGACTTCTCTTAAGATAAGTCAACCATTATTACAAATAACTGATCGAATTGACAACAGATAACACTTTCCTCCTTCCTCGCGAAATGGTTCTTCTATGGCACATGATGTGGCATACAGGCTTTGCTTTGGCATGGCTGGTGTTAAGGTGTCAAACAGAAGAAGCGTGCTAGAAATCCTTCTAGAATGAGGATCATGATCTCACTCATATGTGTGGAAAGTAGGTAGTTTGTAGACCGTTTCATGCTTTAACAATTGGGAATATATCATCAACAGTGCACAGTTGGGTCGGTCGTTCGAACGATGAGCTGGATAGTGAGCTGGACATCCTCTATGCATATCTAGGATGGATGCATTACCTGCTTGTTGTTTCACTCAATACTATGATCTATAACAACAATTTCATATGTTAGCATATCATCAAATATCATCGAATTTAACCAATAAAATTGTGAAATAATAGAAATAAATCATAACTTGCATAAACCCAAAATATAGTCGTACCTAGGATTGAATAGTAAACTGCATGACAGAAAACATGCCAAAAGGTGACAAAAAATATGTCAATAATGTAAATTATTAGCTGAAAAATGATGAAAAAACTAGGATCAACAAGTTTTTCCATAACAACTCTACAACCTACTACCCACAGGCCATTGGCCAGGTTGAAGCTATCAATAAATTTCTTAAAACTATGCTTCAACAGATGGTAAGATGAGCCAAATGCAATTGGAATTTACAACCATTTTCTGCATTATAGGCCTATAGGACTATCATCAAAACATCCACTTTATTCACACCTTTCCAATTAGTGTATGGGATGGAGGCTACTCTTCTGATAGAGTGCAAAATCCCTTGTCTAAAGCTGGTCGTAGAATTTCTACCCAACACCACTCCAGAGGGAGAATGATTCTAATATTTAAACAAGCTCATTGAGACTTGTAGAGATCCCACCTTGGAAAACAAGGTGCATAAAAAATGGATTAAATATAAATACGATAGATCCATTCAACCTCACCTCTTCAACCAAGGTGACCTGGTCTTGACATATGACCAAAGACATGACAAGTTGGGGGGTGGAAATTTGGAATCCATGTGGCATGGACCGTATGTTGTCAGTTATTTCTTAGATAAATGAGCATATGAATTAATTGATTATGATGGAATACCCTTGGGATATCCTTAAAATGGTCTCTACCTCAAAAAATACTATACGTGGGTCATCTAGAATAGGTTTTTTGTATATAGTGTTTATTGAGTGTTGTGTGTATTTTGAAGTGTTGATTTGGTGTGAGTGTAAGATCTATCTTAGATAATCCTAGTTATGTAGTGCTATGATTAAAATGAACATATGACTTCCTATTTTGTCTTTGTGGATGGTGGTAGTTGTTACACCTTGAATCTCACATTAGCAGCCTGGCTATTGCAATCTCCTACCGGTGATTTGGAGAGATTAGGAGGAACTTGTTTGGGTCTCACTACAAACAATCTTGTTGAGTACCATGCAATGACTAGTTTTTTTACTGAAGCTCTAGCTAATGATGTCAGTCAGATTAGGGTTTACCTAGATTCGGAGTTAGTTGTACATCAATTAAACTGAGTTTACACCATCTGGAACCCCCTACTTGTTCGTACATTCTGAAGAGTTTGGATTTTCGAAATGTCTTTTGAACATATTTCCTACCATCAAATCCCAAGACATTTAAACATAGTAGCGGATTCACTAGCACACTTCGTCTTGGATTGGTATCTTGCTCATATTTGAAGTTCATTTTAAATATTTTTTTCATGCATTGAATTACATAAATACATAAGTATCCATCCATACACATAACACATCGCACAAGCACACATATGTAAATAAAAATTTTTATATATAAACTAGTGCTAAGATACAAAATGAATCCATAAGCTATAAGTTCACTCAAAATATGGAGCTATCAAGTCTCTAGTACATATAAAAGGGAAAATATAGAGGCTTTGAAGCTTTCAGTATAAATACAATACACAAATGAGGAATACACTCTGGGATAATCCTTGTGCACATGGTAACACATCACATCATGGGCCACTTGACGGAGTAGCCTCCCAAAGCGTTTGGATACTTCTGTAGTATGGTGCTGGTAGCGCCTAGGAAGGCCATTTATTGAAATGTTAGGTACTCCTATAGTCAGTCGTTGAAAATTGTCCTCAATCTCTTGAATCTAGTCTTCATCCTCAATATTTATGATAGCCGTCTCCCTCACTTTTCCTCGGCTCTTTATGGGTGAGTTTCCCACTAGAAAGGAAGGACCTATGTCTAGAAAAGAAACATTATATGTCTCAGTATCATTCAAAATGAATAAAAAATGAAATACAACATAAAATAAAAACACATGGAATGGTATTCTTCTTACCTTGATTGTCCCACTGACCCCCCTTAGGAAATGGGAGATCGGGGTCTCCCCTAAAGTCCACTCAAACATAGTTGTATTCCTCAATTATCAGTAGTTGTTCTTGGAGAAAATTAAAGAAAACTGCACCATATGTGACTATGGGTCCTCCACCGGAACCATGTTGGGATATGGCCTCTACCCATCTCAACATCCTAGGATCCTCTACATCCATAATTTTCAAAATAAATTGTGGTCGCATCAATGGTACCAACTCAAACAGGAAGGAAACAACTAATTCCCTGTAGCCAAACTGTTTTATTTCCCCCCTCCAACAATTCATCAACTGATATTTGAGGCTGACCAGTAGCCCCTCACACAAGTTGAATATGGAAGGATCCATACACTCCACCGCATACAACATGTGAGCATGAGTGGTTTGGTGAGAATCCATGTTTCCCTCTACCTTCTCTATCATGAAGGATACAGTCCTCAAAGGTCGGTCTACAATATTCTTGATTGGGATCTTTTGTTCCTACGATTTAGCCTCCACCATGCAATATTCATCAATGATATCGTCTACCGATATCTATCCACCCTTGGGACCTGTAAGTACCATTGGATTTCCCCTTGAGGATAAACTAATCAAGAAGTAGATGTCCTCAACATATATAGTCAATATGTGAGTCCCATCCTAAAAATGGTGTTGGTTGGGATCAGGGAAAACTTTAGGGGAAAAATTTCACCAATTGGCTAATTTTTGGTTTTTTTTCAAAAAATAAATTCGCTATTTAGTCATTTTTAGTCTCTAATATCGCCTATATTTATATACAATATGTTTTTTAAAGATAATATTCAAAAAAATTTACAAGTTTTAGTGTAAAATGTATTTTTTATATTTAATATTCGCATACCTATCTATATATATGTTTTTTTCAATCCAAAATTATCTCCTAGAATACTATACTTAAGTATACTATTATAATCGTTAAAAGATACACTGGTCGAGATCCCACATTCAAATCAAGTACTCCAACAATCACACATAAGCCCTCATTCCTAGGACCCTAAAGTATTTCAGGAGCTCACATTCTCTCAAATCCGTCGCGATCATGGGATTATTTGATGCTTGGAGGTCATCAAGATCATGTTCATTTTCCATATAACCATATTTGGAGTCAAATTTCATGTCAAAAACCAATGGAACATCCATTAGACACTTTCTAGACTCCAAATCAAGAGGAGAAACTTGAAAATATTGCTTGTTTTTTAGTTTTTTAACAATCCCTTGCTATCAATGCTCTTTCCCCAAGGGAACAGAGTGATGACACTCATCCAACTAAGGGACAAATATCCTTAGGTTCTTTTAGTACTTTTTAGGGATGTGTCATTGCACCTTCTGAAAGGGATAAAAGTGTCAGGATGCACATAGTCTCCCCGTTTGGGAGTCTACCTCAAAATGCCAAAAAACAAACTTGAAGGAAAAAAATGGACTATGAAAATGTAGAGCGAGGACTTGGCTATTACATGGTTTAGACAATTCGATCAGAGGTGGCCTGTAACTCCCAAAATCTCCACCACAAAATCCCTTCATATGCACAAGCTTTACCCAAAGGTCAATAGTAAAAACACGATCATGCAAAACTTGTTACTATTCCACTATTTGTACATTATGTTTAATTTTTTTATTGAAAATAATTAATGGAATTATTAATATTTAGGGGTTTTCTCATGTTTTTCTATAGTTTCCAAGGCAAAGTTATTCTAACATAGTTTACGGATTATTTAAAAGTAATTTTTTACTTTCTTGGCTATTAGTGAGTTTCTTTTTGTCTTTTTTTCACACTATGGTTTAAGTTGAAAATGTACCAAGCGCTTTTTCTACCATCGATGTGCTCATTAAACACCTAGTGAAGAGGTATCGACTGTGTTTTTATTGTTTTTGCATACTCGTTAATATGGATTATGAAAAAAGAACCCCTTATAGAGTTACCTTTAAGCTCTTTTTAGGATCCATAAACATGAAAAGATTTCCAAGTGATCTTGATACTTTCACGCTTCTAAAATTATATGAGCAATTGTCTAATTAGTGATAGTTTAACCCTTTTTTGGACCAGTTGGACTCATTTACAAAAAAGGTACACTCTGGTTTGTTGTAAATAGAAGAGTTCTCCTAAGAATTAGTTTATACTTTTTCGAGACTCAAAGACTAAATTTACAAAAAATTCCACCCTGGAGTCTTCTTAGTCATTTGATGATTGAGTTTACTTTCCTCAGAATCATAAAATTAAATGATCAAGGACCCTCTATGGGAATGAAGCCCTCCTTTCTCAAGTTTATAAAACATATGAGAATGGACTCATCACTTGATTAGGCACATTGAGCATGTGTTACCCTTTTCAAGCTCATTAAAAAGCAAAGAGGTACTCATCCTTTGCGATGTGGAAATTAAGGAAATGGGAAATGTTTTTCATTTGTATCAATGGAAGCTCATAGTCTACCCTTGAACATGGTAGTTGTCTACGTTTTTATTTCAGTTGGGTATTCATCTTGTCACCGAGTCAATCCACTTTCGTGAGTCATTTAAATCTGTTGAGTAATTCAAAGAATGCATCGTCATGTACTTGCATTACTTCTAGTATCTACCTCGTTAAGTTAATGCTTCCAAGTCATTTTTTGTGTCATTCAATGTTCAAGGGAAACCTCCTTTGCGATCTACATCTATGGTTTCCATAGTCACATATGAATCAGTCCTATGTTTTTTTCATCACTTCAACATCATTTTCTGTTCCATGTTTTGTGTCGATGCCGAGGGAATAATAATTTCCCTCCTTCAATGAGTGTATTCCGGTCGACATCAACACATCATATAGGGATTGGACTTAGAAACAAAGTCAATTACCTTAAAGCATGCATGCCTCAATGGCAGGTTTCCTCGCTTTCAACAACGGCCTTTCATCATTGGCCCCTGATTGAAATATTGCATTGAGTGTTCAAATTTAATACTTTTATTTACATTCAAATGGATGTAATAAGATACCTTGGGAATCATTGACATCAATGTTTGTATCCCTCACGCTTATTAATAGTATACATTAATGATTAGTAATCAATTGGTTTCTACGATGTTCGACATCAAGACATCTATTCAGATGGATAGAATCATATCGTTTAGAATTGGAATGAAGACCCTTAGTGGTTGGGTATTAACTTGAATATGTGCCTATCCTTAGGTTGCAATGTATTGTTGTTTGGATTCATGACATGGTTCCACATTGTATGTTTGGTGTCTATGTTCAAATTTTGAGTCAGGATTGCATGGATATACTTTGTATGTTCCATAGCCATGTTATGATTTGAGTCTTGTTGTTCATGGATCTACAATGTATTATCAGTAGCTATGACATGGTCATCATACATGGATCTGTAGTATATTGGTCTATAGCCATGATTGATTAAGGTAGTTGGTGACTGGTATTGCATTAAGTCTTTACTCACATCTCTTTTGCCTCTGATACTGGAACCAATATCTAACAAACAATTTCACCTATCACTTTTCTCTAGATTCATACTTTAGGGGGAATTATGTTACACCCAAAAAATGTCCTAATGCTCCAATCCCTTGAAGTCCCTGGCCAAAAAATCCTTTTGGGGGCTTACTTATCCATCCTAGGCAGTTTAACACATGTTTATTCCTAGCAAAGGGCATCAGACAATCCTGACACCTCTTTTCCATTGACATAAGACGATGATGACACCTACCACATGGAAACAAATAGTGTCTACGCACTTAACCTGTTCACAAGGAGCATCAGTAGTCTAAAAAGGTAAAAAAATGAGAATATTTGAGAAGCTTATAGGAGAAATCTCTCATGGAGGATGATCCTAACTACTTGGGAAAGTTGGCACTTGACCTCCTAACTCCTAGGGATCATTCCCTACCTTCCCCCAAAATATCTCAACCCATTTTGGGTTCCTTTGGCTTATAAAAGCAAGTTGCATGGACCATGTGAGGGGAGATACCAAGAGAGCATCCTTATGTTGTTGGATTCCAGTCTGGTATAGGAGAAAAATAGAGTGTGATTGTGAGTAATAGGTTGCATAGTTTGTCATGTGCATGAGTGAGTAAAAGATATTGTAAAATCAAACCTTAGACATTAAGGATTTGGTTGTAGCTTTATTTTCTCATCTTTAATACAAAAGTGTTTCCCTTTCACATAAATGATTCATGTTAACATTGATTGTTTATTACTAGTTTCCTTGATCATTAGTATAGATCATTTATTTATCTTGTTGCTCTCATTTTCTTGTCTTGTTTTTAGTGTCTGTTGCAAGTGTATTTGATCGCACAAGGATTTACAAAACAAGTACAAACTCCCACACCCAAGGTAAAGAGAGCTTGACACTCAAGTAGATCAATCATCTACAGAGAGGATACATTGATGTGTCCTTTTGTTCTAGACTTGCACCATGCAGGATAGGGGAATAGACTATGTCCGCACTGATTGAAATATTCCTAGTAATATTAGATATGAGTAAGTGTACCTTTAGTTCCAACTTTTAGGTGAATTTTAAGTCATATAGTCTCTTCTTGAGTGAATTTGTCCTCCTTTCCTTTCATTCATTCTTTGATCTCATCTTGTAAAGGCTTCAACCTCATAGATTCAACCCCTCTACAAAATTCATGTTAGGTTGAGGAAATGGAACCACTATTGGTTTCAATCCATCAATCCAAAGGTTCAACTTATACGACAAAAAAAACCCATAGGCACCATAATTTTCAATACCCTATGAACAGAGTAAGGTCTCACCCGACATGCACATAGGAAATTGCATAAAAACCTAAATTAGGTTTGCATAGGGAGGGATGGTTTCTTTCACTCATAATAATCTCAAATATACTTTAAAAATTCATCATATTACTAAATATAGAATTACATAAATAAAATTTACAAATAGTCCATAAATAATCATTCATAGATACATTGTGCAGGATGTATATGGAAACAAAAACTTCATTCTATTAGTTCGGAAAAAAATTGGTATCACCATACATCTTAACACTTCTACACATATTTCTTCTTACAGTCAAACACAATTTCTACAATGAAAAAAATAACTTCAAAACTTAGGAGAGAACCAACGGCAAACCTTTACAAAATAAGACGTATATAGGTCAAGATTCCTCAACACTGCAAGTTGTTACTAGCGTGTTGTTTCTTACTGATTCAGTGCGTAGCATAACTAATTTTGTTGGAGTGGAACTGATTATTTCTTTTTTAATGGGGCACGTGATATCAAATCCAAAAATTGGGTATTAACAAACTTTGAACTTTCTCTTACAAGATCAGTGCCAAATCCAAATAAAGGATGAAAGAAAAGGAAACAAAAAGTAAGGACAAGAAACTAGAATCAAATGTTCAAACCAATTTCTTTCAATTGAGAACCATTATTCCACATGCAAAATCCTAAAGTTGATTGATCAATGTGAGGTACAAACGGTTTAAGAGGAAACAATTATTTACAAAGGTATGTGATGATGGTCATTATTAATATTCAAAGAATATAAATAGCATATATGTTAAAGAGGTATGGATGTCTTTAGAACATACATATATCAAAATTAAAACATGTTGGGAGAAGGAATGGATCCAATAATTTGAATGTTGAATAAAAAACTAAAAAAAAAACTTGAGTTTCAAGAGTTGGAAAACCTTTCATACTAATGGCACAATTGCATGCTCTAGATCCCATTATGAAAGCATAAAATATGAACCTCACACTCACAACATTGACATACTCCAATACAATATGCTGCGAATATCAAGTATTAAAATTGAGACATTTATTATACTTATATTCAAAATATATCACAAAGAAACAACATTGAGATATAGTATGCAATACCAATATACATGACTGAAACAAGTTTCTTTACATATGTTAAGAGATAGATAGAAATAAAGAGTAAATGAAAGAGATAAAATAGATAAAATGGGAAATATAGGTTTTTCATATGAAGTGATGAATCCTCTAGAACTTTTCTACTCCTACTAGAATTAAAAATGGACCTTAGAACTCATGGTGAAACTCATAATTTATAACTATGAAATTCCAACCCATTTGACTAGTCCCTCTTGCTTCCTTTTTATTCTCCTTGAATTTTGAGCCTTTTCCTATCCTTGAGCAACCCCCTTATACAAATAATAATCAAATTTAAAGTATTTTCATGATATTGGGGTTACCTCTACCTATAAAGGGTGTTCTTTGTCACTTTCCTACCTTTTTTGCAACCACATTCTATAAAATATAAGGATGTTTAAGGCATATCAATATTTTTTTGTCACTTGTTATTTATAGTTATCTTCTAGCTATCTTATCCCAGACATAAACAAAAGGTTTTATGAATTAATTACATTTGTCACTCTTGAAAATACTTCAACACATTTCATGCATCAAAATACTTACAATGGAATTCCTAATGCTATAAAAATATCAACAAATGGTTCTCCAAACCTATTTTCATTCACCTTTACACACATCAATCAGAGCCTGAGAACATTTTCCATTGGCTATTAAAACACATATCTCCTTACTTCCATCATCCAACTCTACAAGATCACATGTCTTCTTCAAGTTAAGATTTACAAGAAGTTGTATATTGATAATTTTGAGGTACTAAACCAAGCAAATAATGATACCTTCCCTCAATCGGATCTTCAGTTACATACCAAATTGGAATGTTTGTAGAACCTTGTTTTCATTTAGTTCTAAAAATGACTCTCTAAAACTCAAAGTATATCACATCTCTTCAACGAGTTTATAATTCATGGAAATATGGAAATTATTACACATAGTATGTGCAACTTGCATCTCCACATAGAAAGTACATTAACTAAGAACTAAAATATATATTGTACTTCTAAAATATTTATACCCAATAATATTATATTTTATTTTAAACTTCTTAGTCAACTAAAATGAAATCATATTGGTCTCCTTTGAGGGAATTCCCTCGTGTCTCTCTTATGAGCCTCATATTTCCTCCCCACTTATACCTTTGTCCTTGAGTAATATTAATTCAAATAATCAATGAACAAATTAAATAAATATAATGATAAATTTCCTTTTGGGTAGTTCATATTAGAATACCTATAGGTCACTTCCTCGCACATTGATATAAGCATGGGAGAAGCTACACATTTTTTGGCATAATTTTGTAATTTTTTTAGAGTAGATAAAAATGTTATAATTTATAAAATACTTTTGAATATGTGAACCCTATATCAAGAGGCTCAATTTGATACTACATATTTATAAAAACTTCCACAAATTAGGAATTGAAAAAATACTCCATGAAAATGAGGGTTTTTCATTCATTTTGAATACAAATGAAAAATCAAAGACATTCCTACAAGTAGAGATCCCCAATACTCATGTTCATCATTACAATGATTAGCTAGATAAGAATTGGCTTATAAAAACTTCAATGGATCTAAGAATCTCATTTACAACAATTCTAAAATAAAACCCTTATCAAGCAAAATGTCATTATATCCATGCATCGACAAGTTCATCATTATCATGCAATCAACGTATTCCAATGATTCTTGAGATAAAAAACATATTCATTTTAATTTTCCAAACATTATATTGCATAAATCCTGATGATCTGGGGCATCCTTTTGGATATTTCAAAGAGGCATGAAGCTCCATTATCATTTGATCACTTTTGACTCTAAAAAATCATATGCCATCAAACTAACTATATTCTACGTCATGTGATACAATATTTATTTGTTAGTTGCCAAAGCATTGAAATGAAAAGGGGACCCAAGAAACATAATAGAGATTACTCACCATGTATGTGATAGGCACTGTTACCTTCACATTCCTACGTAAACAACCCTATGAACTAATGGAACATATCATCATTCCCAAACCATTAAACCACTAGAATTTACACATGACAATCCACCTCTTTAACTTTTTGTAATCCAATACATATCTGAAGTAGGAATATGCCATTCTACAAAATAATGTGAGTTCTCCATTTTATTCAATATTTCAAATATTTTTATGTTTAAGGAAGGATTATAATAAGGGTACAATAAAATATGCAAAGATAACATTATTAATATCTATTTCAAATTATAATAGGTTGAAATCCTAGATCAAATCTACAACCATTACACCTCCCATACCCTCATGTTTTAAACAGTAAGGAGATTGATACTTCAATGGGGTAAAATTCCCATCCTACATTTTTTATGGCACCCCATTCAACACATGAAATTAAATGGTCAGACATAGTACCGAATCAAATCCCAAAACTTATAGAAGTCGACACTGCAACATGAATGGAAGTAGTAGGAATTTAGAAATATAATGGTTCCCAACAAGAGGGATTAGAAGGATAATAAAATTCCATAATTAATGGACACACTCCTAGAATATGCGTACCCAAATACAGAAACACACTGAGGAACTAGATTATTTCAAAAAGCATAAATCGGAGAACCAAATACATGACAGTCCATGCAATGATTGGAAAATTTCTAGATATATGCCCCTCAGAAAGGGATTTTATATGGTGGATCAATAATAAATGGAATCACATACCTCACTATGATATCAAATTGGGTTCCAAAGTATTATTCACAACCATTTTCACTAGCCTGAAAGACAAGGATCAAATATTTGAAAATGGCTCATATTTACATTCAACTTTGTGGGACTATACCACCACTTCTAAATGGATAAGTTTACCCTAGAGAAAAAATATTTCACATATGCCCCACTATGGATTCATTTATACTCAGTAAAAAATGATTATTGGGACCTTGAAATAATAGAGAGTATAGGAATTTACATCGGATCATTGTCTTAGTCGCAGAAGCTATGAGTGTAGGAAAATGCACCTCATAATTGTGCATATGTGTTTACATGAACATTTATAAGGAAGTTTCAAAGGTAATTTATCTAATGTATGAATACACAGAGTGGATCCAAACCTTGGATTATGAACATATGTTATTTATATGTAGAAAATTACATGAGCATGAACATTTATTCTATGACTACCCCTTAAACATTCCACCCCCAACTTCAAACAACACTCCAAAAATACATGTTCATGTGGAATAAGTGCAGTGAATAAAAAAATGTAGAGAAGGATTCCTTAATCTATAGGTCCTATAGGAAAAGGAAAAAGAAGTAACAATTTTGAAGTTCTAAATCACAATTGAAAAAAAATGAAGGAACTAGGAAAATTGGAGCAACCCAAATTCTCAATGCTTGAACTAGATTCCATTCTAGTTGATCCACACTAGGATAAATAACACAATCATAAATAATCAGTCTCCTCCCACAAAAAGAAAATTGTGTAAATCCTAATGGGGAAAGTGTAAGGTCTGTAACGATCCCCAAACTTGAATGTGGGGAGGATATGGATATTACAGAACTAGATCTCCATAGAATAAAGGATTCTCATAAGAGTCAAGATCACAAATTCATACTTGCAAAGAAAATATTACTATTCAAAGAATCTATACTCAAATAAAGGGATAAGGATCAATCGGAGGTCAAAACACCCAAATTGAAAGCGAAGAAGTGAGCATTTAAATACAAATGAAAAAGAGGACACAAAATCATTAACTTGTGGATAGAAGAGATAAGAGAACAACTAGTTGATTAGAGGAAGTACACTCATCTCACAAAGATATTCACCTCAAACCTTAATAGTTCCTAATGAATATCATGTCATAGAATATAATAGGCATAAATAGAAAATTGAAATATAGGATATTTCATAACAATA
Organism: Pseudotsuga menziesii; assembly: GCA_001517045.1. Classification (NCBI taxonomy): domain Eukaryota; kingdom Viridiplantae; phylum Streptophyta; class Pinopsida; order Pinales; family Pinaceae; genus Pseudotsuga; species Pseudotsuga menziesii. Next base: position 234,832 of record LPNX010166765.1, on the reverse strand, counting down.
TCAAACAAGGAAAACTCATTATTCCAATGCTACATGAAACAAAATGTAACAATGATGTTCTTTCTAGGGAAACTTCTTCTATATGGAACTGCTTAAAGACCATGGCCATCAAGGCCATTGATATGTCAAGCAACCTTTCTAATGTATGTAACCCTGAAGATATTCTAATGGAAAACTTCCACCTGATTGAATCAAAAGTGGGGGGATACATTACCAATGTCTATGGTCCACACACTCTACCACAAAAATTAAAATTCTCAGAACCTGTTTGATGACTAGAGGAGAAAAGAGGGGAGTGATACCAGATTATAGGGGTATATTTAAACATGATTTTACTCATACTGGAGAAAAATGGAGGAAGGAAAAATTTGTATATAGACAATGACCTCTTAAAATATACTCTTCATCAAGTGATACCGGTGGATATTGGGACACCTGAGGTTGTTTTCACATGAAAAAATAAAAGGGCTAGAGGAAAAAAAATAGATTCCCAAATAAATCATTTCTTAATATTAGAGACTATCATGAAATTGGGAGATAACTAGGAAGCCAACATTCTCCATTCAATAGGGTCAAATCACTATTGATTAGACTTCAATGTAATTCTCTTTAAATTACCAAATGACACCCCTTCATATTTGAGAAGTTTTGAATCAATAATTTGAACTTTAAGGGAAAAAAATCAAACTTGGTAATTGAAAGATGTTGTTCTCCAAGGATCCCTCATGTAAAAAATTTAGAAAAAATTCAAGAAACTTAAATCCCATCTCAAGAAATGGAATAATGAATTATTTGAAAACATTTTCTAGGACACTCCCGAATGGAAAAAATTCGAGCAGCAAATTATTTTTGTAGGACACTCTTCTAAGTTAAATTAGGCAAAATCAAAGGTTGAAACAAAAATTTATGAAAGAAAAAATCATCTAGAGGTATAAATCCATATTTCAATGCATTATAGAGGGGGAAAGAAACAATTGTTTTTTGCATCTCTCCATGGTTCAACATAGGTGAGATAAATTGAATCAATTCCTTGATCAACTCCAAATATGACATGTTGAATACATGTGAATATATAGAAAAGTAATTTTTGTTCAAATATCTTTTATCAAATCCTATTTATGATAGATAAACAACCATAAACAAAACCATATGACATATTTTGAGGATTGTTTATTATGATCATAATGACAACGTAATGAGACCCATTGATCTTGCGTAAGTTGAACAAGAAATCATGAAAATGGAACATAGGAAATATCTTGGCTGAAATGGTTTCACCACTAATATTTCCACCATTGTTTTAATATAGTCAAAGGGGAAGTATCAAGAACTATAGAGGATTCATGACACTTGGAAAAGTTCCTACCAACTCTCAATTCAACATTCTTAGCATTAATTCCAAAATAAAATCAATCTAATGACCCATGAATTTTTTGTCTTATTTCCATTTGTAATGTCATTTACAAGATTAAAGAATTGGTTTGTATATAATTAGATGATTAAATACACCCTAAATACACCCTCAATTCCATAAGGAATATGCACAGAATTTCCTTTGGATTGGCACCAACTCTTGTAAAAAATGATATCTATTCAGTCGAGAGAATCTCTTCCTTCTCAATCTTGTGGGAGGTCTTATATTATGACATATGGAAACAAGTAATGAAATATTGGGAGAAAAAACATGATGGTGATGGATCATTCATGACAAGGATCCATGGGGTTTCTTATGGAAAATTAAGTATTCTCCTAAGGTTGGTAAACAAGAGCTCATCAAAATGGATGGGCACATTTTAGGATCCTTGATATGAAAATCAAAATGGAAAAACATGTTGTTAGTGCAAATTCATTGTTTCTAGGAAGGCTCATGTAAACAAATTCCTAGGATAGATGAGACACCCTATGCCACATAGTAAAAGAACTCTTAGTAGGAACAACATTACCATATTAAATAACTTCTATTATCCATCCATTAATTAATAAGGATTTAGAAAATGTCCCAATCTAATGAGTTAGACAACAAAGGGAATAGATAATTGGGAGGATTTATAGGATGAGTTTCAAATACAACATGTTAAACTTTAACTTGGTTAGACAAGATTCATTAGGGCTACAAGCCTAGTGAAAAATTGAGCATGAAACAAGCCTACCACATAGTAGAAGGTCACCATGATCTTCTAAAGGAACGCATCTAGAACAAAATATGGAATCAATATCTTAGGCCAATGTTGATTGTATTTATATCGATAATTTTTCACAAGTGTATTCTCTCTTGGGACAAAAATATCAAAAGAGATTTTGGAGGAAAATTCATATGTCATCTTTGTAACCGTAGCTTGGAATAAGTTGGCCATCTTCTAGAGACCTGTACCTTTATCATTATTCTATGGGAAAAGGCATCCTCCATATTTTGATGAAATTATTGGTTAAATGTAAACATTAACTTTGTCATTGATAATTGGAAGGAGAATCATTTTTTCAACCCCCTCCTCAAAAAACCTAGAAATTGTTCCCCATATTGGTTATATGGGAAACTTGGAAGGAAAGGAATTGTGGGATATTATAGGATGTATTACAACCCATCCTCGTTTGGGATGATATCAAACAAGAAATCAAGGAAATGTTTCAGTTTCACCCTTTTTCTGATCAAAATATTTAGTTTAATTATCGAAAATGGATTATCTTTTATGTATGGGAGATAAAAATAAATCCCACAATGACTCCTCCAAATAGTTATAATATATACATATTCAACTTGAATTGTTGAACTCCTCCACCTTAGGTATTTTTCAAACTAAATTTGAATGGTGCCTCCAAAGGGAACCCTAGTATAGCAAGTTATGGAGTATTCTTCATAGATAAGAAGTAACTCTTCTTCATATATACCATGGCTATATTGAAAAATATAGAAAGGATTTCGTGGAATTGGTTGGATTATTATAGGTCTAATCTTTGTAATAAAATATAGATATGAAAAACTTTGCATGGAAGGTGACTTCTTGTTCTTGATAAGAATTATGCAATCAGTATAGAATGGAACTCCATTGAGATAGATGATCAACAACTAACACCTGGAGGATAACCTGCAACAACTTTCCTCTCTCCTTCCACTCATTTTAGTGATATTCCCCTCCCATGTTAGATGAGATGTCAATAAGATGACAAAGCATTTGGCCAATAAAGGTGTTCAATTAGGGAAATTCCATCAAGAGCATGACTAGGAAACCTTGAAAGAATCCACTCTAAAAAGGGAGAGAAAGGGAATTTCCAACAATTATCTCAAGTCCCTATATGGGGAGCAAATGGAGGATAACGCTTCCCCTTCTTTCTAGCAGGTGAAGGGTCCATGTGTCATACCAAGGGTGAATATGTTAAAGTAGGGAGGGTATGAACCATCAAGGAAGAGGAGAATATGGGATCCCAATTGGTATAGAAATAGTGTGGTATTGTGGTGCAAGGATCACCCCACTTTTTTGTGGCATCACATAATCTCAACATTCATTGCTCACAAAAGAATGGGTATGCAAAAATTATTTGGGGGGTATGTTAGATTCAAACTCAATCATGAGAAACTTAATCGCATCTTCACAATGGTATAGGAAAATGCTCTGGCTAAGTGGTGGGTTTTATATTTATTCAAGAATTATTATGTGCCACTCATCCTCCTTTTTGGATTATTTTGCATAGCTCTACAGTAGTTCTGGTATATTTTCTAAGGATTCAACCATGCTAAAATAGAAAGTAAGAATCCATCATGAGAGAGTGCAAGGAATAAAACATTAGAATGTTGGTTCACTAATAATATTCCACAGAACATTCAATTTCATATCGATAAGGTAGAGGAAATCCTCTCAGAATTATCCAACCTTAGTTTTTTCCTCAACCCTTATTGGATACTAGAAATTATTTTGGGTAGAATCCTCAAAGAGTGCTACTTAACCCAAGGAAGCATATGTCTAATATAAATTCCATTCAAGAAGAAATTAATAACAATAACAATAAGCTAGAAACCCTAGGCAATACTCCTTTGTAGGTGGGTGAGCAACATCATGAAAAATTGAAGAAATTTGTTAGGTTTGCATACACCTAGTTTTTAATGTCCATTTCTATGTTTTTGAAGATAGTCAGTATATTTGGTCTAGTCAATTGTATTTTTTTTGTTAGATAAAATTTCTATTTTTGATACATATTAGAGTGGGGGATTTTTGGTTTCCCTTTGCAAGGTAGGATTTCTCACCCTTGTTTAATTTTGTAAAATTATGGGTCTCTATATTAGAGAATAGATAGATATTTTCCAGTAACTAACTTACTTTCTCCCATGGAAATTCATCCACTGGAACTTTTTTTTACTATATGTTTTTTATTAGTAATATAAGGACCTAAATATAGCTTAAAGAAAATCAAACCTTTTCAAAATTCCCTATCCATGCATCCTCTAAGGTTGCATTGTTAATCTCTACCATTCATTTGATAGCTAGTAACAAATTTAATCTTGTCATGTTCTATGATGTAGGAAATGAGTCACAATGGGCTGGTACTTGATTTTTTAGAAAAATTCTCATGGCTTACCAACCTATAATTCCAATTCTGAAATTGTTTAATCACCTTTAGTGGTATTGGAATCTTATCCGATATTCAATTTAAGGATATAATTCTCTTGTTTATATACATGGTCCTTTTAAGGATATAATGTTGTGCACATAGTATACTATTGCAGGGTCATCTCATGGGATTGCTCAACTTGTGTCTTTCTTGTGTCTTGTACTTTGTGTTAGTACTTGAAAAATGTTGGGATAGAAGTGCTATCATTCACCATTAAAATATGAACTAACATAGGAGGTACCAAAGTTGCAAGATTGTGGGAGGATCCATATCTACAAGTGCCAAGGTGCTAAAACATATGGTGAGACAGTCTATACAAAATCATCCTTGATGAAAGCACCCAACTCCAAGAGATGATGGGTTGGGAACTATGGAAAAAAATAATCACCCTTCCACACAACCAACTTGAATATCTGAAAGAGCCAAGGGGATAGAACCAAAGGCCAAGAGAAAAATAAATAACCTCAACAACAAGTTGATCAATGGATGAATGCACAAGATCAACGATAACGTACCATTATGCATTAAAAATGTTCAAGTGATTTAAAAATCACCCATCGAGCCATTAGATGGATACCAACCACTATGTGTCACACTTTCATTTGTAATGACTCCAAAAAAGGATCCAATAGAACTACCCTCGGTCGATCCATTACCACTCATCCTACAAAAAATCAGATGACATGTCTACACCATCGAGATCCACTAAAATCCACCTAAGAAGGTGTATCCTCATTAGCATCTATTCCCGTGAGATATATCGTCAAACATGCAGGAACCACGTGCACCAACATAAGGGTGACACATAGTCTCTAGGGGGACGTCCTAGCTAACACAAGGATGCCATTTCCCCAAGTTTATGTCCAATGGTTGATTGACACCTAGAAATATTGAATTTGAATTGCTAAAGATGGAAAAAAGAAAATAATCCTTGATTTTCTACCATGGAAAATTCAAGCCACGATTGACACTACACCAAAGACCCCAATGCCAAGGGATCAAGTCAACCATGCAAAATTTCCCTTCATTGGGAAATTCTCCTCATTTTACTACCCTCTATTCACTTCTTATACCTTTCACAATAAAATCAAAATTACCATGGATTCCTCGTCAAAGTGTAAATTCCCCAAATCCCAAGGTAGGTGTACCTCTAAAGAGGACCATAGAATTGACCATGAAGCATACATATTTGACACCACTGTATCCTTCCAAAAAATATACTATGTAATTATAGAAGATGAATCCAACCACACTGCAAGGAAAGATCCCTACCATATCTAGAAATCAAACCTTTCCCAGGAATTTTACCCCTAAACCATCAATTTCCCCAAGTTTCTCACCTAATGCACTTCCAACTACTGAGTTGAGAAAAGAGTTGTATCCTCCTCCAACAATTCCCTGCCCCTACGTATTATACCCAAATATTCCCTAACAAATATGCTTTATTTCCCAAATCTTCAAGCCCTTTAACCCCTAGACAATGAAGCCATTGCTTCTTCATTCCAGGTCCTTAAACTCTTAGAGAGTAGTCATGTACTCTCAAAGAATCTAAACAAGGACACTCTAGTTCCTTATAGATAACTCCGTACAAATTCTCAACCTTCTCAAAGAGATCAAGGAAATCCTTCACCCTAATTTTCACCATACTAAGCTATGACAATGATAGGGTGTTGGCCCTAGGTAAATTTTGGGATATTTTTAGTATCACTTTTGTGAAACCGGTCAAAGTGTGGATAGATCCATGATGACATGGTCAAGAAAAGAGGTTCGCTCCGAAGTTTTATCAAAAGATAAAGGAAAACCACTTTTTTGATGAAGTCCAACTGAAAGGTTGGTTAGATGGTTGGTAATTTTATACACTTACATTTATGTGATCCAGTAGTGGGCATGGGTTGTAAATCGACCAAATAAGATCCTATAAATATATGTCGGGTTGGGATTTTTGGGGTAATTAAGTTTTTTCAAAGAAATATCTTTTTTTGTATTTTGTCGAAGAATATATGTACTATTTTGTTGAAGTCTAAGTTGAGGTAGATTCAAAAGTATGAAGATAAATATGCAGGATATGTGTGTAGATATATTTTTGGGAGTTTTGAAGATATGTCTATAGGTTGTGTGCACAAACTTCAACGTTCGAGCTATGATTGTTTCCTAATAATGAGTGATTTTGTGGGTTTTTCCATATTGGGTTTCCATGTTAAATCTATGGTGTCTACTATGAATGATGTGTGTGTTGAATTCTTATTTTCTTATTAATGCATCAATGGATAACGATGAATGTACATATGTATGAGATATTACTTGAATGAATGTTTATGTTGTCATGAACTTTAGTTAATCTCATAGATAAAGTTGAGAATCTTTGTCATAGTTCCTGATATGTTGAGGTTATTTCTATCGGATATATGTTTGTATTATATGGTGAATTTCCCCTTCATTACTATGGAAGCTTGATTCTTGTAGTCCCCATAGGTGAGACCTCATATTCTCTATAGTTGTTATCGAAATAGCTAAACCCTATTCAGGATGGTATCTTGGGTTTTGTTGGTATGATGTTTTGTGAAACTAGGTCATGTTAAGATTATCCCAACAAATGGTTCCATTGTAGGGACTAGAATCATTGTGAAGGGGATATGATTATATTGCATCCATCAAATCCTGAGATCAAGGCATGTCTAGGTTAGAAGTCAAAGGAATTTTATTAAGAAGACAATCAAGATCTGTAACTGACTCCTAGATAGTGGTTGGTACGTATGTTTATTATAATATCCATGAATTATTTTTTTATGAGTTTCCTTTTCTATTGAATGAATGGATATCAAGGTTTAAATTCAAAAATACAACCTTCCAAGAGGGTGAACCTGAGAGTTGGACACCTAAGTTGATTCAGTGATTCAAGTGTGTGAATAATAAAGTATCATGGGTTGTTGATTATTTGGTTGATAGTATCCTAGAGGATAGATCACTGAGTTTGTTGTCGATACTATCAAATACTATAGAAAACCAAAGTGGTATTTCTTCAGGGGTCTATGAGGTAGGTATTTGAAATATTTGTTTTTTTGGATTAAGATGTTGTTGTGTGAAAAATGGGTCTCGAGAATGAACTTCGACAAGTAAAAAAATAATGCACGGTGGAAATGGGTTTCAAGTGGAGGAAGGAATGGAAGAATGAATGAAGTAAGTTGAAATGATTGTGATAATAATAAACCCATAGTTATCTACCTTAGACATTAATTAATCCAATTTTTGTCTTATTTTCCTAGTTTCCATATTCCACCTAATGCAAGTTGTCCTCCACATCTCCAAAGTGGTCAAAATTGATAAATTTGAGTCATGGAGCGCTTGGGAAACCACTTGGAATAAAATCTACATTATTCCTGGCCTTCCTAGCACATGTCTACTTTTTCTGCTTTATTGCCTGCTTTTGTTGAGTTTTAAGGCAATTGGGAAAGTTTGACTAGGTGAAGTTAACTTGTTTTTTGTCCTCATCATCCTCCACTCTTTTCTCCTAAGAAAAGAATGTATGGGTTGTTCTTCCATAATATATTAGCTTTCCTAATTGATTTTTACAATTTGTGAGCTCCTAGACAGATTTGAAAACTACTTTATGCACCTATGGGGGATTTGCTTAGATTTAGTAAGCTTGCTTTTGACCAAATTCGAATGGCATCCTTATGCATTCAAATATCTCATGTAATTATTTATTGTGGCAGCATCTAACTTCACAAGGTTGGATATTTTACACTTATTCAATACAGATTAGTGCTCTGCTCCATATTCAGTCTCCTTTTTGTGTAATTTGCATGTGTAATTGGCAATTTTTGTGAGTTTAATTGTTCTAACACCTGGGTTAAATTTCCACATGGTATCAGAGCCTTTCTAGATCGATTTCTCTCCTTCCAATTTTTTATTACAGGTTTGACATCATTGACTGGGAGCATTCTGCTGACTGAAGCAACAATTTCTGAGCGATGGATCAATCTTAGAAGATCATCTTGACTCCATTTAACTTATTTGAATGGAAAGAAGAGATGGAGATACTGTTGAGAGTGAAAGTCCTCTATAGAGTGACTATGGAAACAGAATAAAAGCCTAATGTAGCTGTAGAGAAAATTAAATGGCACAACAGGAGGGATGAGGCCCATGGTCTCCTATGTCTGAGCATATCTAGAGACCTCCTTTTCCATCTTGATGGATTAAAATCACCAAATGAAGTATGGGAGAAGCTTGTTGAGATTTTTGGTAATACAGATGAGATGAGGGGACATCAAATTGAAAATGAATTGATCTCCCTGAGTCCCAACAACTTCGAATCCCTGCAACCCTACTTTTCCAAGTTCAAAGCCCTTGTTTTGTAGCTAAAACAGTGTGGAATCGAAAAGAAGGATGAGAAACTGGTTTTGGCCATACTCTCGAAGCTTGGACCTAACTATTCAGTGTTTGTCTTGACCTTCCATGCCACAAAGTTGACATCTCGAGCCTGGAAAATGCCCAGCCTTGAAAATTTCACGGAATCTCTCACACAAGAACAAGATAAATTGGTGATGATGGGCACCATCAAACCTTCCAAAGACCAAGCTCTGGATGCTGGAGATTTGAGGGTGGATTCAAAAGGAAATAAGAAAGCAAAGAAGCCACCTGAGAAAAAGAGAGACAAGAACAAGTCTCCAGAGGAGCCCCAAGGTTCCAAGAAGAACCCCCAGAAGAAGAAGAACAAAGGATAAATGAGCAAGTGCACATACTACAGTAAGGGAAATCATCCTGAAAGCTCCTTCATGAAGAAGCAAATTGACATGCTGACCCAACTCCTGGAGAAGAATGGCATCTCCCTTCCTGATAGCTCAAAGAAGAGGGAAGGAGGATCAAATTCAGAAGACAGAGAGAGAGTTCATGCATTGGTTGCTGGCACAACACGCTCACCTAGTTTCATCATTGATTCTGGAGCTTCAAGACATATGGTTTCGACCAAGGAGGAATTCACCTCACTTGACATGTCGAAAGGTCCACCAATAGTATTGGGAGATGACTCTCTCACTGAAAGTTTGGGCAAAGGGAGGATTGATCTTGACCATGGTAAGTTTAGCAATGTATTGTATGTTCCAGGTCTTGCCTCTAACCTCTTATCAGTGTATCAGATGACCCACATAGGGTCTCCAAATAAGGTCATATTCTCCCCTGATGAATTTGATATCATAGAGATCTCAAGTGGTAAAGTCATAGCAAAAGGAGTTGCAAATCACACTTCGAAGGTATACATGTTCTCACACTTCCTACCCTACTCAAACCTATCTGCTCTTCTGATTCATGCTAATGAGACAAGAAATATTTGGCATGAAATATTTTTCCACCTTAACTATAAGTATCTTTCTGATCTTAGTAAAAAAATAAATTGTCATAGGGTTACCAAAGATTAAGTTTTCCAAAGGAGTCTGTCAAGGTTGCATCTTAGGAAAACACCCAGAGCATAAATTTGAGAAAGCTAGTCATGAGAAAACCTTTGCACCTCTTGAGTTGATCCACAGTGATGTTGCTGGCCCATTTCCTCATATGTCATTGAGTCAGTACAAATATGCATTGAAATTCATAGATGAATTTTCCAGGTAATGCTGGGTTTACTTCCTGAAACACAAGTCTGAAGTTTTGGCCTCTTCAAAGTCTTTAAGGCTTTCATTGAAAACCAGTCTGGGAGGAAACTCAAGGTCCTCAGATATGACAATGGTGGTGAGTATGTCAAGTTTGATTTAATTAAATATTGTGTAGATATAGGTATTTATATGCAGCATTATATCCCTTACACACCACAACAAAATGGTGTTGCTGAGAGGAAGAACAGATCACTGAAAGAGATGGCAACCTGCATGATGGAGGCTAAGACTTTGCCACCAAAGTTTTGGGATAAAGATATAAAATATGCAGCCTATATCCAGAATAGGGTGCCTCATAAAAATCTTGATGGTATGACTCCTTTTGAAGCATGGAGTGGGCACAAGCCAGATGTGACCCATTTCAAGATTTTTGGCTCAAGGGTTTGGGCTAGAATTCCAACAGAAAAGAGGAAGGCTTTGCAGCCCCAAAGCCAAGAGTGACTATTTGCTGGGTACTCTAAATATTCAAAATGGTACAAGCTGATCAATTTGAGCACAAACAAATCCTTCATTGAAAGGAGTGTTCAGTTCCAAGAAGAGCCTTTAGCAGTAGTGGAAGTTGGAGAATCCTCTTCACCACCAGAACCATTGAATGTAAGTGAAGATATAGTTGATATTTCTGATTCTGATATGTCTGATAATTATGATTTAATTACATATCCTCACTGTCCTAAAAGACAAAAATTGGCAGCAAAGACCATTCATGCTGCTGGAGAACTAGCTGGAAATCCTAATGATCCTAGGAGGACTAGATCTCAGTTTGAGAGTGCTCTGTGTATGAAAGATCCTTTGTTTGTAGATAAATTCTATATGATGGTTGAATCAGACCCAAAAACATATGAATATGCATAACATGATACAATATGGCAAACATCCATGAAAGAATAGTTCATCTCACTCCAGAAGAACAACACTTGGGAGCTGGTTGATCTTCCCCCAGGGAGGAAGCTAGTTCAGTGTAAGTGGGTTTACAAAACCAAGTTTGCTGATGATGGTTCACCTTTGAAATATAAGGAAATATTTGTAGCCAAGAGATACTCATAGGTACATGGCATAGACTACAATGAGACCTTTGCACCAGTGGCAAAGATGGACTCCATCAGGCTAGCCTTAGCCATTGCTGCTTCGAAGCAGTGGGAGGGACATCACATGGATGTGAAGTGTGATTTCCTGAATGGAGATCTCACTGAAGATATTAAAATGAAATAGCCTCAAGTATTTTCTACTAATACATATCTTGTGTGCAGGCTAAAGAAATCATTGTATGGGCTTAAGCAAGCCCCCAAGGCTTGGTATGCCAAGATTGATAGCTTTCTGCTATCATTGAATTTTGTTCGATGAAAGTCAGATACTAATGTATATTTGAAGCTGATTCATGGTTCATTAATGATTATTGTCTTGTATGTTGATGAACTTCTCATTAAAGGAATCTCAAAGGATGAAATTGCCTCCTTGAAGGATGCAATGAACCATGCATTTTCAATGATAGACTTGGGGTTATTGAGCCAGTTCTTGGGTCTTGAGATTACTAAAACCAAAAATGGAATAAAATTACATCAGTCCAAGTATGCCTTGCATTTTCTTAACAAATTCAACATGAAGGATTGCAAGCCAAGCAAGACTCCCTTCCTTTCAGGAGTTAAGCTTGAAGAAGCAGATTCTTCACCTATGGTAAACAATACACTATATAGGCAACTGATTGGGTGTTTATTGTACCTTACACATACTCGACCTGATATTTATTATGCAGTAAGTGTGGATTCAAGATACATGGATCAGCCTCATGAGATCCATTGGAGAGAAGCCAAAAGGATCCTTAACTTTGTTCAGGGAACAAGGACTCATGGGATCTTCTACAAAGCTAAATCTGATCTTGATTTGATTGGGTTTACTGACAGTGATTGGGCAGGTGACAACACAAATAGAAAGTAAACATTAGGATATGTGTTCATGCTTGCTTAAGGACCAATTAGCTGTTCAATCAAGAAACAAAGTGCCATTGCACTCTCATCTACAGAAGCAAAGTACAGAGGAGTTGTAAATGCAACAACTCAATGTTTATGGCTACAGGGGTTACTTGGTGAGTGTGGCTTCGAATTAGAATAATCAAATACTATATATTGTGATAATTAGAGTACCATTCAAATCTACAATGATCTAGTTCAGAGACAAAGAACCAAACACATTGAGATCCATATGCACTACATTATATAGCTTTTGCATGATGGCACCATTCACCTACTCTTTTGTTCATCTTCAGAACAAGTAGCAGATATCTTCACCAAATTTTTTTGTGATAAGACATTCAGAAATATCAAATCACTATTGGGGATTCCTGATCATGTTGTGAAGCATGAGTGATGACAATATTTTCAAATTTTGTTTACTGTCCATGTTTAAGGGAGGATTTTTCCCACTGGGTTTTTGCCTCTTTCCTTGGTTAAATGGACATGCAGTATGTAAAGGGTGACTAAGACTTGTTGCTAGGCCCTATAATTTTATGATATTTTATTCATAATTCAGGCTTAAGGGGGGGTGTTAGAATAATCAACCCATAATTAGCTACCTTAGACATTAATTAATCCAAATTTTGTCTTATTTTCCTAGTTTCCATATTCCACCTTATGCAAGTTGTCCTCCACATCTCCAAAGTGGTAAAACTTGATAAATTTGAGTCATGGAGTTCTTTGGAAACCACTTGGAATCAAATCTACTTTATTCTTGACCTTCCTAGCGCATGTTTGCTTTTTCTTCTTTATTTCCTGCTTTTGCTGAGTTTTAAGGAAATTGGGAAAGTTTGACTAGGTGAAGTTAACTTGTTTTTTTTCCTCATCATCCTCCACTTTTTTCTCCTAAGAAAAGAATGTATGAGTTGTACTTCCATCATCTATTAGATTTCCTAATTTATTTTTCTAATTCGTGAGCTCTTAGACAGATTTGGAAACTGCTTTATGCACCTATGGGGGATTTGCTTAGATTTAGTAAGCCTGCTTTTTACCAAATTCGAATGGAATCCTTATGCATTCGAATCTCTCATGTAATTATTTATTTTCGTAGACTATGAATTCATAGGGTTGGATATTGTACACTTATTCAATACATATTAGTGTTCTGCTCCATATTCAGTCTCCTTTGTGTGTAATTTGCATGTGTAATTGGAAATTTTTGTGAGTGTAATTGTTCTAACACCTGGGTTCAATTTTCACAATGATAATAAGAGATGATGTTGAGACTGAAAAAGAGTGTGGGAACCTGAGAAGTGGGAATATATTTCGGTTGAAGAAGAGGAGAATGACTACAACCAGGAGATAGAATTGTAGTGCGATCAGAGAAGGAGAATACGAATCAATTCCACAACTTCACAAGGAATCTTGCAATGAAGAATAATAATATCAGCTTATTTCAAAATAATAATAAGAAGAATTTCTAGATATGCACCAGAACCAAGTTTATAATATACCCATGACCCTGCATACATCTCCATAAATAGAGGTAAGACCTAAGATCTTGTTGCAGTGTTTTCTAACTAACCAGAATAGTAGTGATAATCAAAATAATGGTACATCAAATAGTATACTTCCCATTAGTGATCCTACATTTTCAAACACCCTAGAGGCATAGAATGGTTGGGTATGATATGAAGTTACATGTGTTTAATGGAAATGGGCCAAAGGATCCAAAGTAGCATCAGTTCCTCTGAGAAGTAGTATATACTATTCGACAGGTCCAAGACGAGGTCAATAAGAGGGACCAGATGATCACCAACTTTAGGGGTCATGAATTAAATTGGTATATGAAGTTTTCTATTTTTCTTATGGAAATCCTCAAAATTAATTATCCAATATCAAGATTGGGATAACGTATGAGTTTAAGAAATAAAATTTCAAGTTGTAGTGTAACAAAAAATTGAAGGAAATAAACAATCACCGACTGAGTCAATGTGGGACTTCGACCAAAGATTCAAAACTTTGATTGCCAATGTGAGTTTCTGCATGTCTGATGTGCAACATAAGGAATGGTTTATCGTTGCATTGTTACCACACATTTGACTACCTTTGATGCAACAAAATATTGTATCTCAATCTCAAGCATTAGATATTTCCATGAAGTTGGAAGCATCACCAGTCGGTGAAAATGGCGTAGGGATGGTTTAAATTCAATCGCAGATGGCTAACCTATCGCTACAAAATCAAGATACAGAAAAAGGAAAGGAAATCTATGAAGAGATCTAATGCACTAGATTCAAAATAGAAGGTCATGATGAGGATCAGGCTCTGGATTTTAACCAGTATTTGGATGTCGAAGCAAAAAACCCACTCAGTTAGTTAGGCATGGAATAGTGTAGGGTTTGTCGAGCTAGTGGTCACTAATAAGAAGAATGCTTACATATTCATAAAATTAGTAAGTAACCCTCAAATCCTATAGTATACTTTTTGTTGATCTATTGGGCATGATGAAAAGGACTGTCGAGCATATCAGTTGATACAAGAGTGTACATTTGATTCTTATCTAATGAAGGTAGATGACAAATCTTAAGATAAAAATGGAAATGTTCAATTTAATCAACCAAGAGGTGGATTATGTCATCATGGATGAGGTGGATATGGTTAAGGTAGAGATCAGTTAATTTGTTATAACTACATCCAGATAGGACATCATTCTAGATACTTCCAAAATCCAACATTAACATGATCCTATTATAAAGCTCTAGATCACACACTTAAAGATGATCCACGACTCATTTCAAAATGGTAGGAGAAAACAAATCATAACTAGAATAAACTTTAGAATGGAAACCAAAATGTTAAGAAGATTACATCTGAACCAATAGATAATCCATCGATTATTACTATTGTGACCAAGGGAGGAGATAGGACATGAGAAGATAAAGTGAGTCATCTGCAGGACTTGAGGATCCAAACATCCACACAACAAAAGGTTCCATTTGATGTAAAAAAAGAGAAAGGGATTTTCTTTGAGTTTTCAAAATAATTTATGGGAAGATATAATGGAGCTTCAACTTTTTCTTCTCCACTAGAATTTGACAAAATGCATGTTTATGACATGCCACCCTGCTTCAATCGGTCTGTCTCAGAAAAGCTAACCAAATATGTAAGTACTTAAAGAAAATCCTTGAAAAGTTGTTTGGATTTACTAACAGATGGAAATGAATTGGGATAATTATTTATTCTATTACAAGAACTAGAATAAAATCTTCGACAATAAATGGTTGTCAACCAAATTCATAAAAGAAGAAAGGAAAGAAGAGAAATCTATATGAATGCACAAATAGGGGACTATGATATGGAATTTATCGTACTGGAAATGGGTTCAAATGTTAATATTATGACTAAGAAAACATGAGAAAATATGGGAAGTCCCAAAATAGTGTGGTCTCTAGGCCACCTTTGGTTGGACAGTTATAAAGGGTCCCTGTCGACATGGAGGGGCTAAGAACTTATGCATATTTTGAGGTGATGGAAATTGTTGAGGACACTAACCCATATCCAACATTATTGAGTATTCAGTGAGATAGTGATAATAAGATCGTCATTGATTTCAAGAAGAAGATATTGTCTTTTGTGGATTAAAAAATGAGAGTAGTTGCACCATTGGATTCTTTGGAAGGACAGAGGTACGTGGAACCTATATGAGGAGAATATCATGATGTGGATTTGTATCATATTCACAATATCTATTATGAAATGTTTGAATATATTAACATGAAATTATATGGTATGTTGGTATGGTGGAGTGTCAAATCGTGCTCATCAGATTCAGAGGAAGCATTGGAAAATTGGAAGAATTTCTTGCATTAGGTTTCGATAAAAAAATGTGATCGAATAAAAAAATACCTACAATGGGTAGGGATAGAGGTGTGTGATTTACATAATTATGAGGGGTTTCCTAATATTGATATCTTGTTTAGTTTGAATTCAAGGTACCAGAAAAACAACACTTGTTGGCATTGGATGTGGCACTGACTAGTGAGGTGGTGGGTTGTCCATAAATATTCCATCATAGTCTAGTCACAATGTTCAAGATTTCTAGAGATCCAGTTTCTAGAGGGAATCCATTATGTCAAATAGAAATACACTAGACTAAAAATTCCTCTTAACCACATCAATACTTGTACCACAACATGGAAGGCCATACTGAAGCATGAATGAGTACATATGTTCATACTCACATTGGATATGGTACGGAAAAATTGGTATACATCACTTGAGTTGAAACGAGGAACTGCAGAATGGGATGAGATCGCTAGTAGATTCAAACATACCTTTATTAATGCAATACAAATGGCCAATGAATATTATGAATACATTTTACATTTTTTTACTACAGGAAGAGAACAAGACGAATATAACATAGTACAAAAGAAGCAATTAGCAGTCAAATATGCATATTTCCAGCTGATAGTTGGTTAGCTATATAAAATGTGACCTAAAGAGATTTTATGTCACTGTGTCATAGAGAAAGAGAGACCAATGATATTAGAAGAAGCTTATGATGGTGTGGCAGGAGGCCACTATGAAGGGAAAAAACCTACATAGAAGATATTATGGACTAGCGTTTGGTGGCCCATACTAAATTGGGATGCATATGAGTATTACAAGAGCTATGAAATTTGTTAAAGGATTGGAAAACCATCAAGATGAGATGAAATGAATTTGGTTCCACAAGTAACATTGTAGGCATTCAATAAGTGGGATTTATATTTTGTGGGTTCCGTCAACCTAATAGATAAGAGAACATGTTTTAGATACATAATCACTGCAATTGATTACTTAACTAGATGGGATGAGGATGCCCCTATAAAATATTGTACTGTTGTGACTACTAAGAGGTTTTTGTTTGAGAATGTGGTTACAAAGTTTGGATTCCCTACAGTTATGTTAAGTGATCAAGGTACACATTTTGTTAATAAAACTATCAAATCACTTATGGAATAATTTTATATACACCATAGAAAGAGTAAACCTTATAATCCACATGAAAATGGAATTGCTCACGCCTGTTAGGAACTTGTGTCAACCCTTCTCTTTACTTCGTTAGTATATTGTTGTTGGACGCATATGCTTTGTAAGTCATCTCGTGAGTATATTGTATTATCAAAAATTCATGGGGAGTAATATTTTTTTATATTAGACTTATTATATAAGTATGTGTTAAGACCAATGAAGGCATCAACGAGTTATTTGTATTGAGCTTCATCAAAGGAGGCTAACCCCTCGAAGTTGACCGTGATCAATAAAATTCCTTCTCTATTCTAATTTTTTTGTTATATCATACATTTTTATTATTTATTTACTACAGGAGGTTTCTCACATCTAGTAGCATACCACTTTCCTTAGCACAAGTGGGAAACTTTTCTTTTTTTTTGCAAAAGATAGGGAAAAATTGGGCAGTGAATTTCATATAAATTTATGAAACTTTTTGTGCATATAAAGAAGAAACAAGTTTCAGATATGAATTCCTCTTGCAAAAATATGTAGTTTCAAAAAAATAAATCATCTCATTTCGAATTCAGAAAATGGAGATATCACTGATTTAAAATTAGTTATTTTTCAAAATTTCGGTGACGGTCGTAAAGTTTGTAGAGCGAATATCTTTTGACGAGGTACCCAAAATTATGTTTTGATTGCGTAGATAGATTTAGAGTGGTTGTTTTAGTTATAAAAAAATGGTTATAATAGATATTTTAAGCAATATTGATTGGGTTATGCTCATTTTAAGTTTTTCGTCTTGAAACCCTAACTCTATTTACAGGTTTTTGGGCTCGGTGGGTGGAATTTCTGCCAATTGTTTTTTCTATTCGTAGTGGATTTATGACATTGTGATTATTGTAGTAGTTATTCTTATTTAAATCTGTATTTTTCATTTCAATTGCATGTTCATATCAGGGAATAATCCTTATCCACCTAATTGTGCGAAGCAACTGGGCATAGCCCTAAAACTCATTGTTTGGAGTACCACAGGAACCACGAAGTATTTTTCCATTGAGAGTACCTACTAATGAAAATGGAAAAGACCCCAACCTGATTGACTAGTTCCCACCTGTGAGGTAAATAAAGATTTTTCCTTTTTGACAAAGTGGTTATCAATATTACCTAAGTTGTAGAGTGAGAGGTACTTCCCCAATACACGAGTCGTTAGACAACATTGGTGGTCGAGTGAATATACTAAACCTTTAGGAAGAAAAATATGACTAGGTACCATATCTATTTCCAGTTGATAAATAGAATATTACATCTATCCAGAGCCATCATAGACCAATTCCATCAAAAATGAAAAGAAATGAGTATAAATTTATATCTTTTTCCATATCTTCTTTGCTTTAGCTCTATTTCCCTTGAAACTTCACTGGAACGCATGCAATTCCATTCTTGATATTTCCTTCCTTGGAGATCCTATCCCAAATTTCACTTTCAAAAGCAACAAATACTTATTTTTCGCTTCCCTATCTCTTAGAAAGTGTCCAAAATCTAGTCAACCCCCATTTACCCATCATATTTTTTCCCAACTCCAAATTTTCCTTTTCTAAAAACAAAAATTGTTTTTATATTTCTATCCATTCCTAAAAAAATATCCTTATTATTTTTGTCACCTGCACAAAGAAAACAAACAAATTGAAGAGGAACTTTCCTCCCTCAAGACCAAATCCAAGATCAGGTTGAAAGAATTCTTAGCCTCCATCTCCAGCATTCATCCATGGACAATAGACGATGGCCAGAGTCTTCTGTGTACATTGGGTTATATTCTTCCAACAAATTTCATGGGCCAAAGATTTATTTTCCTTTCTTCAATGGTGTTGATCAGACTAGATGGATATATAGGATAGAACAATATTTCAGTCTACATAACACTTTTGATGTCAACAAAGTCCCATGTGTATCATTTCATTTGGAAGATGAATCCCTTCAATGGTTCAATTGGTACATTAATCCTTATGAAGAGGCAAATGGACAAATTGTTGTCAACTCCTTTTGCAACGATTTGGTCCTAGTTCTTTTGATGACTTCACATGAGCACTCACTAAAATAACCAAAATGGCACTGTCAGAGAGTATCAAACAAAATCTAAGAATCTAGCCAATCAAGCAAAAGGATTGTCTAATGCATTCTACAAGAGTTGTTTTATCAGTGGTCTTAAGGATGAAATCCGATTTGAGGTTAAAATGTTATGTCCCAACACAATGATGGAATCCCTAGGATTGGATAAGTTGGCAAAGGACAAGATAATAGCTTAATAACACTCCAAATCTACTTTTGATCCATTCAGAAATATGGTTTCCCAAAGACCTCTAATCAGGCTAGCTCCTAGAACCACTTCTATCAAGCATTTTCCTCAAGTCAAGATGTAGACACGTAGAGAAAAATGTATTTTTTATAATTTTGATGAGAAATTAACCTGGGGGCATAGATGTGCTAAGAAAAAGCTATATCTCTTGGATGTGGATTCTCCGCCTGCACCTAAAATTTGTGAAGATGCTCAAGATCCAGTAGATGATCAAGTTGATATTCAGCAATCGCCTGTTGACCCTCCTTCTTAGTAAAACCACCTAGAGATATCTCTCCATGCATTAGACAGAGTCACCACTCAAAAAACCATGAAGGTCAAGGGTTTATTCAAGAATGTCGTTCTTACAATACTCTTTTATTATGGTATAAATCATAACTTCATTGACCCTCAGATCGCCAAAAAGGATGATCATTTTTCCCATCCTTTCTCTAGCTTTAAAGTCATAATTCCCAATGGGGCCACCTTACCTTGCAAAGGGAAGTGTCACAATGTGTGTATATCTATTGGATATATAACTTGCACTCCGACATGTTTTCCTTACCCTTAGGTGGATGTGATGTGGTTTTTTTTGCTCAATGGTTACACACACTTGGACCCATCTTATGGGGTTTTTATGAACTTTGGATATATTTTACAATAAATGGGAAAAAAACACACTGAAGGGATTACAACCAGGGTCTCTCAAAATCATTATTTCACATCACATGCAAATGATCCTTAAGAATAATTCACATTGTGTTATCACTCAAATCCATTCCATTCAGACGCAACCGTCAGTAGTCTACACTACTCTCTTATATCTACAACAAATCTCTGGTAAGGACAATCTTATGCCGAATGATCTCTTTCGTACATTTGATGACCACGTTTCTCTTTCAACTATTTATATTCCTATTATAAATTGGTTGCAATCTGTTTCGAAAGGCCATGTCAATGAATATTTATTATTTGAAATCATCCAATAGTTGAACGATAAACCTTCTGGTGTACTACATTACTCTTGGGATTGTGCATCTCTACGATACAAGGGTCGTCTAGTGGTTCCCTAAAGAACACATCTTCAACGGGTTGTCTTCTATGAACTCCATGCTTCTCCATCGGTAGGGAACTCTAAGTTCCTCAAAACATATGCAAAGACATAGCGTAACTTGTTTTTTAAGAGAATGAAAAGTTAAATTCAAAAAATGGTGGATGACTGTGATACCTTCAAATTCCTTAAGGGTTAAATGAAACTCCTTCTGGGTTTTCTCGAACCCTTTCCCATCCCCACACATATTTGGACAGATTTTTTGATGGATTTCATTGAAGGGATCCCTAAATATGGAGTGAATATAATGATCTTGGTTGTGGTTTATCACCTATTCAAATATAGTCATTTGTGTGCCCTCAGTCATCACAATACCACCTCTTCAATTACACATATTTTAATGGACTAGATATTCCATCTTCATGGAATCCCTTCTTCCATTGTCTAAGATTGTGATGCAACTTTCATAAGTCATTTTTGGAAAGAACTATTTTTCCACAATGGCACCAAACTGAAGATGATTTTAGAGTACCACCGACAAATATATAGTCATATTGAAGTTATCAACAAATTTTTGGAAACTTATATTTGTTGTTTCATCTCTTACTAAAAACATGAATGGGAAAAGTTGCTCCCTCTCATTGAATGGTCATAAAATACCTCCTACCACACTGCATCTAAAATGACTCCATATGAAGAAGTATATGGTCAAACACCACTAGTGCTCTTTCCATACACCCCCAACAGTTCACAAGTTTAGGTAGTTGACACTGTTCACCTAACTGAGATCAAACTCTTCACATTTTGCAGGACACTCTTCACATGGAAATAAACCGAATGAAACAACAAGCCAATCAAAATCATTCTGAGCACACTTTTAAAGTCGATGACATGGTTTTTTTGGGAGGGGTTTTGGACACATTAGTTGTGCAGCATCGCGGATGCTATGCAAGCTCAAAAGACACCGCCTGAGAGGAATATTAGCGCACAAAGTGGAAATTAGAATATCTTTTATATTTTGTGTCACCTTTTTATACTTTTGACCATATTTCACAGATATTGGTCATGATTTTGTAGAATGAGTTAAGAATTAGTTATTGTCCAAGTCGACCTTGAATGTAAAGGTATAAACCTATAAATAGAATTGGAATCGTAAGTATCGGAGGAGGGGGAATATGCATAGAGGAGAACTAAGACATATATGTTGATGTGTATATATATTTTTTAATCTATGGATTATTGTGTAGAAGTAATATGACAACACAGAAGTTGATATAAATTACTGTTTTATTTTATCTTTGACTGTCTTACTGCTTCTGCAATCATATGGTGAATGTTAAGCGAATATGTGACATTGATCTATGATACGATGTTTTCTTTCTTTTAATGATGTTATTTTACTGGATTTGTTTGCGCCTCAGTTAGGTTACTGCATTTGTAATGGAATGATGCAATCTGATTGAAAACAATCATAAATGTTTGTGTTAATGCCTAAGTAATTAGATCTATTAATGTTGCACTAAGCTATTAAAATTTATTGCACATTATCCCCTCCTATTCTATGGAAACTTGGTTCTGACAGCTCTCCCTCGAACATCTCGAGTGAGAATTCATCCACTTCATGGGTGTTGCTCACCTGGGTAAAACCTATCTGGGCCGGTTCTCATGAAGATCATTGTGAGATGAGCATTGACAGAGTGGGAACCCCTATTGAATGGTTTTGTTGGTTGGGTTTGTGTCAAAAAATGGTATCATTGTTGGGACCTTTTTGCAACTGAGAGGAGGATATGTGGCATCCAAAAATACCATAAATTCAAGACTGGTTCAACCAAAATCTGCGATAATTTTCTGAGATAGAAAATCATAACCCTAGACTAACGATAGATAAGTGGTTGGTAAGGCACATACACGACGGTCCACATGACTATTTTTTCTATGAATTCCCAATCATCATATACGAATGGTTGGCATGATTTACCTATCGCAATACAAATTTCCAAGGAGGTGAGCCAACATCTTGGACCCTTGAATTGATCTAGGAATTGAAGGAAACTGACAACAGGGAATTGTGGGCTGTTGAAGTCTAGTTGGAAAATATCCTAGAAGGCTATATCACTAAGTTCACTGTTGATACTTCCAAGTCCTATAGTGAAGAAAAAATGGAATACTTCAATGGGCCAAGAGGTAGATTCTTATTGTCCCAACAATTATCAATTAAGATGCTTGTATGTGAAAAGGGAATACTGAAGATGCACCTCTAGTAGTAGACCACTGGTGTGTGGAGGTTGTGGGGGAGATGAATGGAAGGTGTTAACACTCCATTTTTAACAATTGATTTGAGATCCTTATAGGAGTTCGATGAGGATCCCATTCCCGAAAAATTCATGTGAACTCCCCTTCAGGTTATCAGAAGTGCAAGGCAAAGGAGAAAACAGAAGGTGTACTGAAGGCATTGAGTGAGACTCGAAATCAAAGGCTGAGATTGATCGGAGGTGGATCAATGGCTCCAAACTATTTCGCGAGAGCGGACATGATTGACCAAAGCCACATTTCCAGATTGCAAAATAGGTTAAAGGTTAGAAAAACTCTATGGTCGATATGAGACATGAGTCAGATCTACGGCCTCAATCAATTTCGCAAGCCATACTTGCGCAGGTAAAGCCGTGATTTCAAATCGTGAAAGAGGGGTAGTGGTCGCGAAGATCAACGACCATGATAAGAAAGGAGAGAAATATATAGCCACGTTTTATTTCATAGAGCGGACTAGCATGGATGAATGCCAAGTTTTCTCATTGCGAAAGATAATGGGGCCCACTCAAATCTACAGCTCATGAAGGGTCGGTCGCGATCGACGGTTGAGAACATGTCACGATCCAGAACTGCCTGCGGTGTTCAAAGGAGAAAATTCGGTGGCATATGGAATGGAATGTGGACGATGGATGTGAAATATTCCTTATATCGGATGGCTAGAAAGGCTCCTAGGGTGTAGGTTTCACATCCAGTGTGGAGATGACAGCAGAGGATACGTTCACACGTGTAATCTGTGTCCTTGTGGATTGGTCGATTTCTTAGACGCCATTTTTAGCATGCGTAATGGTGGAATCATCCCTTTGGAAGAGTCATGTCACATAAATATAGGTGGCTTTTGTGTGAGTTGGCCTACAGAAATGAGGAAAGTAATCGGTGAATCTGCCACTCACACAAGGCAAAGCCAGCATGACGTAGGAGACCATTCCGTTTCCTACTTCAAAAGAGAAAGGAAACATGGGAGCATCCACTTCATGAAATTTGCAGCATGGATCTATTGTACCAGATGGCATCCACAAATGCTTCCCACAACAAACGGTAAGGTGCCACGACCGATGAGACTAAGTGGCTATATCCCCAGCAACTAAAGTATCACTCTGCTCACAACCTCACACATGTTGATACCCAATACACTCAATGACAGAGTGTGTAAGAATGATGACCAGTCATTGCTAGGGTCAGTCTTAAAGACTTATATATACTACTTTCAGAGCAATGGGAGTGAATTAACATATCTCTAGAACCTGAGTTTTACTTCTCCACGAATCTGCAAAGGCCCGAAGAGTTTGACGATGAAGATCTGGTTTGAGAAGCTTGTCCGTATAGGGGTGTTGATGGTTGGTGGAAAGCTTCCACACTCACGCGTAACCTTGGTATTGCATGCCAAGAATGACACCAGCCATCAAGGCCCAGTCATGATACCTGTGCCCTCAATGACAAGGGGCTTGGACACTTACTCCTAGTAAGTGTTTTTCAAGGAACCCCTGATAGCATTGCACCCACCAAATCCTCCAGAGAAGGGGAAAATCATTGACTATTCCTTGTATAAGCATTTTTTTGGATGGGAGCGTCAGGGGTTTAAATCCCTAACAGCCCTGTTTGTGAAGTTCACTTTCTAAGGGTGATGGGGATGGTGTAGATATGCTCCACCCTAATGCTTGTGGGAGAGCTCACCTCAATTGAGGTGAGAAGTACAAGAATGACAAGAAACCCCATAGGTCCATCTCAACCAGAAGCAATGCAGCACTTCTTCCATAGCCCGCAGCTAATAGTCTTACCCGGAGAGGAAGGAGGTGGCGGATGTGATTGAACCGGGGAAATATGCAAGCAACCTTGCTAGTGTGTGCCCATGTGGAAAGCTGCATTTGAACACAATGGGACCACACGCTTCAAACATGGAAGAAGGAATCATACTCGCAATCTACCGTAGCAGCCAAGCACGTCAAACTATTACTCGAGCTGAAATGCGACCACTAATGCCATGATGTTTATTGTTTATATTTGTTTAACGTGGCAATAGTTCCACTCACTGTACTGTTAACACATGATAGTGACTCGTAACAATTTTCAAATCGGTAGTCTCAACATTAGAATACTAAAAATACACTCCCGATAGAGGGAGGAAAGGAGTTGGATGGATTGGGAGACATTCTAGGGCTGAGGCTCTCCATTGCAAATAAGATTTGATGCATGTGTTATGAATAAAATTGTAGAGGAAGAGTTGTTTCTCATGGTAGAGATTCATGTGTCGTTGCTTCTCCCAATATGTACCTTCTTTACATTGTAATGTGCTTCCTATTTTCATTCTAGTTTGTTGATTGCTTTCATGTCTACAACTTAGTGTATAATAGTTAGGAATTCATGCTCACTATGCTCTGACTATTGTTCCAGACATTGATCAAGTTTATTCTAAAGTTGCATGGAATTAATCTCACTAGTGCTCCATGTGATGGGCTGTTCTCTCTCATCCTCCAACCACCCGCTAAAGATATCCTGATTGGGAGATAAACGACTAACTTGCCTCTGTTTGCAACCCCATTCCATTCCTTTCCTTATGCAAGTGTTCCACACGTAGGTTTTCGACTCCATTTCCCATGGTCCCTTACCCCGATAATCCCACCTTACATCTCACCTTGATACACTTTGTCCCATTCAGGATCTTTCCCCCCTGATTATCCTTGACTAAAAATATTACGCAGAGTAGACTCAAAAGACAAAACAAGAGATACCTCTCTTACTGCACAGGGCTAGAGGCGCAGTCTAAAGTGGTTCTGCTGATGCCCGAGAGTGGGCCCCTCCCCCTTGCTCGACCTTGGGGGCTCAAAATATCGGTGCCAACAAACTGGCACTATTGCCGGGGATGAAATTGAAGATCCTCCCTGGGAAGAATGACAAAGATTCTAGATCTAGTTGTTGATGGTGAAAAATTGACCAGACATCAAGAAGGTTGAGAACTTTTCACCTGTCGACTCCACTCTTGAAGGATTTAGACTTTAGCAACTCCGCTGGTGGTGTGACCCAGAAATCAAATGGTTAAGGAAAGCTGGCAGACTTCGTATGGAAAATGGACCCCTTATAAGGCTTAGAAATGCATGACAGAAGGTCCAGATACTCGAGTGTGTGTTTCTTCTAGGATGCCTTATCCTATCTTATAAGTTTGCTTTTATCTTTCCCCAAATTTATCAAAACAACCTTCTATGGTTCAGCTCATTCTGAACAGAACTATAAGTATATTCTTATTTATACTTATTTATGAACCAAAAGCATTGCATCGTCTTGTACATCTACTTATGGCCTAGATTTTTATCCAGGGGCTCATGATGTCAAAGGATACCCCTGTGTAATTTCATGAAACCTTGGATGATAGCTTAGCTATTGTACCTAACCTTGTTTCTCCTATTTCTCTGAGCTGATACAAACCACTACAGCTGCCTCCCATCCTCCATGATTTTCCCATGAGATATTACAAGTACCTCCCCAAGTTTGACCGAGAATCCCAAGACTTGACTGCTGAGAAACATTTACAAGCCTTTGAACATTTCTTTGACCTTTTTGAGATAGATCATGATTATGTATGCATGCGGGATTTCACCCTGTCCTTGCAAGGAGATGCCAAAGTATGGTTTAAACACTTGCAGCCTAAGTCCATCAACACTTGGGAAGAGTTTTCTTGCACCTTCCTAAATTTTTGGGGTAGGAGAATGCCATTGGAGAAAATAATTTTAGAGTTTTATTCCTTGAGGAGGCATGAGGATGAGGCCATATCTAGTTTTAACAGAAGATTTGCAAGCTTTTATTATAACATACCTAAGGAATTCCAACCTCTTGAGAATGCTACTAAGATCTATTATGCAGCTGCCTTTCCTCCTGACTTGTCCTTGCTTCTTTTGGAGAGAAAATCAACCACCCTACAGCATATGTTCGCTGATTGTTTGGAGGTTGAGGAAAACCTTAAGATGTCCAAGAAATTGTCAGATCAAGACAATATTGGTGAAATAAAATACACATACAAATTGGTTGGGCCCTACAAGCATAATAGGAAAGTCTCTGGCACGCCAAATCTCTCTTGCGGTATGCAAAAAGATGACCAGCCTGATGTAGGAGTAGGTAGTCTTGTAAGATTGTTCTCTGAAAATGGCGACCTACACCGCCCCTGGTCCTCAAAGGATGATTTTAATAAGGATTTTGGTATGCCTGTGTACGATGAATATGAGGAAGAGTACCTACAGAATATACATGACGATCCAACTGTTGAAACAAAGCCTACTGATGAAAAGAATCAAGATGCAATGCAAAGTCAGAAGGTTGAAGCGGGAAAGGACAATAAGGGCACTGGAGGTGACAGCCTACCCTTGTGTTATGTCTCTTTTGAATTAATACGACACATGATTAAGGCCTCCAAGAAAAAGAATAAAGGAATGGAGATGGTGCAAACCAAAATCCTATATAGGAAAGAAGATGATAAGAAGAACCAGCCAGCCGATTCCTCTCATGCTACTAATACATTGGGAATCTGTAGTGAAGGAACAAGATATGAATACAGATGGAACAGCCTCCCAATAAACACATTTTCTGATATTTTGTCTTCAGTAGTGCCACCTCACATAGGAGGAATGTGCTTACTCAGTTCCACTAGAGAAGCAGGGGACCTCCCTCTTGAAGCACATCAAGCTCTTGTTACAGAAATTTCAAGCAAAAACCGAGATGTTCCATTGAAGAGAGATTATGTGGGTCCTTTTCTGCAATCTTCCAAGTGTCATTCTGACGAATATCTAGAAGAAGGAAGCTCCAGATGACTTTCCCATAAGAAGGTGACAAAACATACTGGAGGTTGCTGTGATTTCTAAGACCACGTGGCCGAATACATGGAGGGTCTTGGCGGAGGTAGTGATTGGTTGCATCCCTAATTTGAAGATCATTTTGTTTATCATTTCCTTCTCCCATTATCTATTTCATTTCTGTCCATCAAGCACAATGAAAGAAAAAAACTATTTGGAAAATTGCTTGATTGGCTTCATTGGAAGTTTGATTTAACCTAATTAGATTTGTGCACAAAGTTAGGTAGAGTAGGTAGGAAAAATTAGCTCAGCAGTTATCAAGCATTTCCTTCATTATTGTTTTAGTTTTCTTTCTTTTTCAGTTACCAGTACAAGTTTAAATTCAGTAGCATGATTTGAAAGAGTGCCATGAGTTCTCTAAAGCAGTAAATCAGAGCAGAATGGAGATGTCAAAGAAAGATTGAAGGTAGCCTAATGGTTTTGGCACTTGGTCTACGAGGGTTCTTTGCTACCTGACTGGGAGGATAGTATCCCTCGTGGAGCCAGTTGTTAACACTCCATTTTTAATAGTTGATTTGAGAGCTTTATAGGAGTTTGATGAGGGTCCCATTCCCATGAAGTTCATGTGAACTCCCCTTCAGGTTATCAAAAGTGCAAGGAAAAGGAGAAAATGGAAGGTATGCTAAAGGCGTTGAGCGAGACTCGAAATAAAAGGCTGAGATTGATCAGAGGTGGATCAATGGCTCAAAAACATTTCATGCAAGCGAACATGCTCAACCAAAGCCATGTTTCTAGATTGTGAAATGGTTTAAAGGTCAGAAACATTCTACAATCGAGAGGGGATCAGAGTCAGATCTATGGCCTCAATCAATTTTGCAAGCCATACTTGCACGGGTAAAGCCGTGATTTCAAATCATGAAAGAGGGGTAGTGGTTGCGAATATCAACGGCCGTAATAAGAAATGAGAGAAACATACAGCCACATTTTATTTCATAGAGTGGACTAGCATGAATGAATGCAAAGGATTCTCATTGGGAAAGATAATGGGGCCCACTCAAATCTACGGCTGCATGAAGGGTCGGTCACGATCGACGATTGAGAACATGTCACGATCTACAACTAGATGCAGTGTTCAAAGGAGAAAATTTGGTGGCAGATGGAACTGAACATGGATGGTGGACGTGAAATATTCCTTGAATCGGATGGCTGGAAAGGATCCCAGGGTGTAGGTTTTACATCCAGTGTGGAGATGACAGTGGAGGATACGTTCACGCTTGCAATCTGTGTCCTTGTAGATTGGTCGATTTCTTTGATGCCATTTGTAGCATGCATAATGGTGGAATCATCCCTTTGGAAGAGTCATGTCAAATAAAGATAGGTGGATTTTTTGTGAGTTGGCCTATGGAAATGAGGAAAGTAATTGGTGAATCCGCCAGTCACACGAGGCAAAGCCAGCACAATGTAGGAGACCATTCCATTTCCTACTTCAAAAGAGCAAGGAAATGTGGGAGCATCCACTTCATGAAACTTGCAGCATGGATCTATTGTACCAAATGGTGTCCACAAATGCTTCCCACAACGGATGGTAAGGCACCATGACTGATGAGACTAAGTGACTAGATCCCCAGCAAGTAAAGGATCACTATGCTCGCGCCCTCACACATGTTGATACAAAATACACTCAATGACAGAGTATGCATGAATGATGACCAATTATTTCTAGGGTCAGTCTCGAAGCCTTACATATACTAATTTCATAGCAATGGGAGTGAATTAACATATCTCCAGAACCTGAGTTTTACTTCTCCATGAATCCGCAAAGGCCCGAAGATTTTGATGATGAAGATCTGTTTTGAGAAGTATTTCCATATGGGGGTGTTGAGGGTTGGTGGGAAGCTTCAACACTCACCTGTCACCTTGGTATTGCATGCCAAGAATGACACCAGCCATCGAGGTACAGACATGATACCTGCGCCCCCAATGATTTGGGCCTGGAAACTTACTCCCTATAAGTGTTTTTCCAGGAACCCATGATAGCATCACCCCCACCAAAGCCTCCATAGAAGGGTACATTCATTGATTGTTCCCTGTATAAGCGTTTTTTTGGATGGGATCGTCATGGGTTTAAAGCCCTAATAGCCCTATTTGTGAAGTCCACTTTTCGAGGGTGATGGGGTTGGTGTAGATATGCTACACCCTATTTCCTGTGAGAGAGCTCACCTTACTCAAGGTGAGAAGTACAAGAATGACAAGCCACCCCATAGGTCCGTCTCAACCAAAATCAATGTGGCACCTCTTCCATATCCCATGGCTAATAGTCTTACCTAGAGAGAAAGGAGGTGGTGGATGTGATTGAACCGGGGAAAGATGCAAGTGACCTTACCATTGTGTGCCCATGTGGAAAGCTCTATTTGAACACGATGGGAGCACATGCTTCAGGAATGGAAGGAGGCATCATACTCACAATATTCCATAGCAACCAAGCATGTTGAGCTATTACTCAGGCCGAATGCGACCGCCAGTGCCATGATGTCTATTGTTTATATTTGTAAAACATGGTGATAGTTCCACTCATTGTACTGTTAAGGCATGATAGTGACATGTAACAATTTTAAAATCGGTAGTCTCAGCATTAGAATAGTATAAATACACTCCCGATAGAGGGAGGAAAGGAGTTGGATGGATTGAGAAACATTCTAGGGATAAGGCTCTCCATTGTAAATAAGATTTGATTCCTGTGTTGTGAATAAAATTGCAGAGGAAGAGTTGTCTCTCATGGCAGAGATTCATGTGTCATTGCTTCTCCCAATATGTACCTTCTTTATGTTGTAACGTGCTTCTTGTTTTCATTTTAGTTTGTTGATTGATTTCATGTCTACAACTTAGTGTATAACAATTAGGAATTCATACTTGCTATGCTCCAGCTGTTGTTCCAGACATTTATCAACATTCTTCTAAAGTTGCATGGAATTCATCTTGCTAGCTGTCCATGTGATGGGTTGTTTTCTCTCATCCTCCAACCGCCCGCTAAATATCTCCTAAATGGGAGATCGGAGGCTACCTTGCCTCTGTTTGCAACCCCACACCATTCCTTTCCTTATGCAAGTGTTCCCCATGTGGGTTTTTGACTCCATTTCCAATGGTCCCTTACCCCTATAATCCCACCTTACATCTCACCTTGATACACTTTGTCCCATTCAGGATCCTGGGCCCCTAATTATCCTTGACTGAAAATATTATGTGGAGTAGAATCCAACGAAAAAATGAGAGATCCCTCTCTAACTGTGTAGGGCTGGAGGCGCAGTCTAAATTTTTTTTGTTGTTTCCCAGGAGTAGGCCCCTCCCCCCTACTCGACCTTGGGGGATAAAAATCCTAGAGCCAACAGAAGGTTAAGGGGTAGATGGGTGCAAGTTTCGATGAGACTGTGAGGGAATCCAAGGAATAAGGTGGTCTTACAAAGGGAGGATCAAGGTTTTGACAAGAGAAGAGCAAGATGACAGGGGAAGGTCCTGTTGTGATCGAAATTCAAGACCATGAAGGAAGACCACACGAAATGAAGCACCCCTACATTGACGAAGACGAATACCATACTACACCTAGGATAGTAGTAATATCAAACCCCAGTAGCAACGTGCCCACGCCTCTTCCCACTACTCCGCATTCTGAAAGAACAACAAGTTCCATGTCGACCTATCTGATGTGCTAGCAACATTCTAGTAGTAGATCAGCGTCTGTAGCAAGAATGCCTAGGATGGTGGGGTCTAACATGAAGTTACCTTTTTTCCATGGAAACGGGACTGAAAATCCCGAGAAGTATTTGTTTTTATGTGAGGCAGTATGGACTATTAGACAGACTACAGATGATGAGGTAAAAAAGGGAAAATTGGCGACCACTCTTCGAGGTCATGCATTGGATTGGTTCATGAAATGTATACAAGTTCCTATGGGGACCCCTGCAAGGACATTAGATGAAGTCAGGAAAGGAATAATTGAAGAATTTAGAAAATGGAAGTCTAAAGCATAGTACATTATAGAGTTAAAGGAAATTAAACAATGTCCTAATGAAATTGTTTGGGACTTTGACAAAAGATTCAAGACGTTAATGGCAAGAGTTAGTTTTGATATGAGCGATGTTCAACATAAGGAATGGTTCATTGCGGCACTGGTATCTCATATCCGACAACCATTGATGTAGCATAAGATCACGACACAGAGCAAGGCTCTAGAGATCGCAATGAAGTTGGAGGCTTCACCCATTGAGGAAAGCGCAACTGGTATGAACCAGATTCAGACACAACTAACAAACTTGACACTTTAGCTGAAAGATATAAAGAAGGGTAAATAACATCACAAAGACGTTTGGTGTACTCGATGTCGTGTAGATGGACATACCAAAGATACTTCTCCCGATTTCTAAAATTATCTATTGTCACGAGCACCGAACCCATTGAATTGTGGTAGTGTACCATGGTGTCGCATTAGCCAAGTTTATGGGCATTGACATGACTAATGTGGATACATGCAGAAGATGGTGATGAAGCCAGCAAACCTATACTGCTCATTTTGTCGATCGGTTTGGAATGAAGATAAATAATGTCGTGCATATGAACTTATCTAGGAAAGGATGTATTAATCATACTATGTGAAGGGTGAATATCATCAATCCATATAGGAACCATAGCACCAGTCACAGTTTGTACAACCACCAGCCTATCCGCGGTGTATACCACCACCATCGATGCAGTTTATACCACCGCAGCTGCAACCATAGGTTGTGCTACAACCATAGTTCAAAGCACAGCCACAGTATAATCAGATGTCAATGGCTCCAAAACAACCACAATATGTTCAAGGAGCACATTATGTTAAAAAACAACTGAATCCCTCACTGCAACAGCTGACTCAGCCATAGTACCAGCAACAAGGAGGATTCTGAGGCCGAGGAGGAGGCTTTGGTTAAGGAGGAGGATGAGGTCATGAACTTGTCCAATGTTATAATTGTGGCATAATGGGTCACTACCAGAGGGATTGTCCACATATACAGTGCTCTTATATGTATTCTACCATGATTGATCACATTGTTGAGAATTGTCCATAGTTAATCACAATATGGCAAGTGCGAAATGTTCCTCAGTTACAGAATCAGAAATCAGTTGCAGAATGGAAATCAACTCCAAAACTAGAATCAATTGCAGAACCAGTTGTGAAACTAAAATCAAGTGCGGAGTCAAGGACAGAACAAAATTCAAATTTAGAACCAAAATGAGACTCAAAATGTAAATCAACCTATGAATCTACTAATGAACGAGAATCGGGGGCCGACCATCGCAACGATCTTGGAGGAACCCAGAACGAAGGATGTCGACATCTATGTTGTCACGCACGGCATTGTGAAGACTGAAGAAGATAGCCCTCATTCGCAAATTTAATTGGCTAGGAAGAAAAATGTATAGTTCGATATCGATGTTGATAATGACACATTATTCACAGCATGTAATCTGATCGGAAGGAATCTGGGTAAGTCACTTATTTATGAAATTCATACTGCTTTTGATTCTTCGTTGGAGGCAAGACCATCACGACAGCATGGTACCTTGTAGAACTTGTTTGAGAGATTCCTGTCCCTGACAAGAGATCCTGATTCTCTTGCTAAAATAGACAACGTGTTGCACCAACTGACTCAGGGAAAGAAAGATTCTATAGTGAATTCGTTGCATAAGAAAAAGACGGGCAAAGATATGTGAATGTACATTCAAATTAGGGAATATGAAGTAGATTCAGTTATTCTGGATCTGGCGTTAGTTGTAAATATTCAGAAAAAAAACAAACATGGACAAAGATCGGGAGGCCAACATTAGGATAGTCTCCCATGTAGCTACGGTTAGCCAATCAGGCTAAGGTATAACAGCTTGGGATCGTATCACACTTGGTAGTGGATGTCGAAGGTATGAATACCTATGTTGATTTCAATGAGATTGAATTTGTTGATCATGGAGGCTCCTATCGCACATTTTTATGGATTGGATGGGCCAACGATAGTATGACAATAATCAACTTTAAGAAGCAAATGATGACATTATATTCATCGCTCCCATGGATCCAAGAAAAGGGTGAAGGTATATTGAGTCAGTAAAAGATGAAGTTGTTAACAGATGGGATCATTCTTACAATATCTCAGAAGATTACATCTATCGAACTATCGATGGATAACTTGGGTGGCGGAGTGCTAGATCTGCGTCTTCTGATTTAGATGATGCATTAGATAACTGACAGAATCACATGTATGAAGTATCGATTAGGAAGTGTGGTTTGATCACACAGTCACTATGTCATGTCCTGACTTAGGTTATTGAATTTCCCATTTATTAAGGGCTTCCCAAGTTACTCAAGTTTCTTTCTAAATTCAAAGAGAATGTGTCAGAACCACAACGATCGCTGGCATTGGAGGATACACTAAAAGCTACTCCAGCACGTTGGTGGGAAACTCATAAAAAATTAATTAGTGGATGGTCGTAGTGTCAATGACTGATGACAGTTCGATTTGGGGATACAGAGAAATGCCATGCTCAATGGTATGACTGGTGGAATAGTCTTGGTAATTATCTGATTGAATTTCATACCTTGTGGCATCATGACTGAGGGATGAGTGGGTCTGTGCCTTTGTTCACACACTAGATGAAATACCACAATATTGGTATATATCAGCTTTGCCACACAGGGAAATAACTACTTGGGAGGAGTTGAAATCTTGTTTTATGCATACCTTTAGCTTCACAAATGCCAACCCACATGTCAATAATTCTCTACAACTCATACGCGATGTGGTGCTGAAGGTGGTTCCAGTTGCATATCTAGTGGATCAACATGCTCATTGCCACATACAGTCAATGATGGAATGTTATAACATATCTGGAGGACCTGAGGGCGATGATGAGCTATGGAATATCAATATTCTAGAAACAAATGGGAGTAGGGATGTCACAACACCAGATATACGGACCGATCCCATGAACCAGCTATAGAAGATTCGAAAAGTCAACATTAGGACATAGGATAACCCAAAATTTGCAAGTGTTGGGGACTATTGGGATGAAGATACCATGGAAAAGATCATGGATCTGCTGCATAAATTTCAAGATATTTTTCCTACCAAATTCTTTGAAATTAAAGGGATCCTGGTGATTTAGGGGAGATGAAGATTCCATTACAGCTAGACACGAAACTGGTAAGACAAAGGTCGTATCGCTTGAATCCAAGATACAAAGAGAGGGTTAAAGATGAGCTTGATAGGATGTTGGATGTTTGACTAATTAAGCTAGTGGAATAATTGGAATGGATTATTCCTATGGTGGTCCAACACAAGAAAATAGGTGAAGTCCATATCTATGTCGATTTGAGAAAATTCAATGATGCATGCATGAACAATCCATTTTTGACGCCATAAACAGATAAAATGCTAGAAGGAGTAGGTGGTGAGGAGATACATTCCTTCACAGATGGATTCTGGCTATCTTGCATCTCACCTTACATCTCACCTTGATACACTTTGTCCCATTTAGGATCCTGGCCGCCTGATTATCCTTGACTGAAAATATTATGTGGAGTAGACTCCGAAGACAAAATAAGAGATCCCTCTCTGACTGCACAGGGTTGGAGGCGTAGTCTAAAGTTTTTCTGCTATTGCCTAGGAGCAGGCCCCTCCCCCCTGCTCGACCTTGGGGGCTAAAAATATCGGTTCCAACAAAAGGATAAGGGGTAGATGGGTGCAAGTTTCCATGAGAATGTGAAGGAATCCAAGGAATAAGGTGGTATTACAAGGGGAGGAGCAAGGTTTCGACAAGAGAAGAGGTAGACAATAGGGGAAGGTCCTATTGCGATCGAAATGCAAGACCATGAAGTAATACCACACGAAATGAAGTGACCCTACATTGATGAAGAGGAAGGCCATACTTCGCCTAGGATAGTAGTAATATCAAACCCTAGCAGCACCGTGCCCATGCCTCTACCCACTACTCCACATTCTGAAAGAAACACCAGTTCCATGTTGACCTATCCAATGTGCAAGCAACATTGTAGTAGTAGATCAGCGTCTATAGGAAGAAGGCCTAGGATAGCAGGGGCTGACATGAAGTTACCTTTTTTCCATGGAAATGGGACCAAAAATCTCGAGAAGTATTGGTTTTTATGTGAGGCAGTATGGACTATCAGGCAGACTACGGATGATGAGGTAAAAAACGACCAATTGGTGACCACTCTTCGAGGTCGTGCATTGGATTGGTTCATGAAATGTATACACGTTCCTATGGGGACCCCTACAAGGACATTGGATGAAGTAAGGAAAGGAATAATTGAAGAATTTAGAAAATGGAAGTCTAAAGCATAGTACATTATAGAGTTAAAGGAAATTAAACAATGTCCTAATGAAATTGTTTGGGACTTTGACCAAATATTCAAGACGTTAATGGAAAGAGTCAATTTTCATATGAGCGATGTTCGGCATAAGAAATGGTTCATCGCAACAATGGTATCTCATATCCGACAACCATTGATGCAGCATAAGATCACGACACAGAGCGAGGATCTAGATATCGCAATGAAGTTGGAAGCTTCACCCATTAAGGAAAGAGCAACTGGTATGAACCATATTCAGACACATCTATAAAACTTGACGCTTTAGTTGCAAGATATAAAGAAAAGTAAAGAACATCACAAAGACGTTTGGTGTACTCGGTTTCATGTAGATGGAAATACCAAAGATACTTGTCTCGATTTCTGAAATTATCTATTGTCAGGAGCTCCGAACCCATTGAATTGTGGTAGTGCACCATGGTGCCACATTAGCCAAGTTTATGGGCATTGACATGAATAATGTGGATACATGTAGAAGATGGTGATGAAGCCAGCAAAACTATACTGCTCATTTTGTCGATTGGTTTGGAATGAAGATAAATAGTGTCGTGCATTTGACCTTATCCAGGAAAGGATGTATTAATCATAATATGTGAAGGGTAAATATCATCGATCCATACAACAAATATAGCAGCAGCCGCAATATGTACAACCACCAGTGTATCCACAGTGTATACCACCACCATAGATGCAGTTTATACCACCACAGCTACAACCACAGTTTCTACCACAACCACAGTTCAAAGCATAGCCACAGTATAATCAGATGTCGATGGCTCCACAACAACCACAATATATTCAGGAAGCACATTATGTTAAAAAACAACTAAATCCCTCATCGCAACAGTCGACTCAGCCATAGTACCAGCAACAAGGAGGCTTCCGAGGTATAGGATGAGGCTTTGGTCAAGGAGGAGGATGAGGTCATGAACTTGTCCAATGTTATAATTATGGCATAATGGGTCACTACTAGAGGGATTTTCCATAGTTACAATGCTCTTGTATTTATTTTACCATGATTGATCACACTGTTGAGAACTATCCATAGTTAATCGCAAGATGGCAGGCACAAAATGTTCCTCAATTACAGAATCAGAACCAGTTTTAGAATTGAAATCAACTCCAAAACTAAAATCAATTGCAGAACCAGTTGTCAAACCAAAATCAACTGTGGAGTCAAGGACATAACAAAATTCCAATTTAGAACCAAAATGTGAATCAGAATGTAAGTCAACCTATGAATCTACTACTAAACCAGAATCAGGGGCCGACCACCGCAATGATCTTGGAGGAACCCAGAACAAAGGATGTTGACATCGATGTTGTCACTCACGGCACTACGAAGACTGAAGAAGATAGCCCTCATCCACAAATTTGATTGGATGGGAAGAAAAATGTACAATTCGATATCGATGTTGAGAATGACACATTATTCGCACCACGTAATCTGATCGGAAGGAATCTGGATAGGTCACTTATTTATGAAATTCATACTGCTTGTGATTCTTTATTGGAGGAAATACCATCGTAACAGCATGGTACCTTGCAAAATGTATTTTAAAGATTCTTGTCCCTGGCAAGAGATCCTGCTGCTCTTGGTAAAATAGACAATGTGTTGCGCTAGCCAGCTCGGGGAAGGAAGGATTCTATAGTGAATTCGTTGCATAAGAAAAGGACAGGAAAATATATGTGAATGTAGATTCAAATTAGGGAATATGAAGTAGATTCAGTTGTTCTGGATCTGGCGTTAGTGTTAAATTTTCATATGCTTAGCTAAGACATCAGTATTTCATTTCATATTCATAACAAAAGCATATAAACAGGATCACTAAAAGATAGACAAGCACAACCATACAAAAGGAACACAAGGATTTATCCTGGGAAAACCCTAAAGGGAAAAACCCAGCAAAAGCTTCCTCAATATAGATGACCCAAAAAGATAAAAGATAAAAGATAAAACTAGCAAGGAGATCAAAACCTGATCCTCCTCCTTCTCCAGCTACTTCTCTTTTCCACTAATGCGCTACACAAGTGAGAGTGTGTGTATCTCAAATGAGGAGCACCACACCTCTATTTATATTCATCCGTTCACTAGAATTAACTCATTCGACATGTAGACTCGAGTTACACATGTAGGCTCAAGTAACCACACTGGGGTGCTAATGACCCACCTTTACAATTAGAGGGGACTACCTGATGACTCTTATTAGTTCTTCCGATTAGAAGCATCGGGTTACAAGATAATACAAGTGGTTCTCCCGGTAGGACCATCGGGGACCACAAAAGATACATATCGAATATTCTTCAAAGTTACAATATTTCAACACTCCCCCTTAACGAGAAGGGTATTCTACAACAACATCAACAACAACAATAGTAGGAGAGAGATAGAGGACATCATCAGCATC
This sequence comes from Pseudotsuga menziesii, assembly GCA_001517045.1. NCBI lineage: Eukaryota > Viridiplantae > Streptophyta > Pinopsida > Pinales > Pinaceae > Pseudotsuga > Pseudotsuga menziesii. The sequence continues at coordinate 196,349 of LPNX010166765.1, read as the reverse complement.
ATCAAGGTAACACATCTATAAATCATTGGAAGCTTTTCAACATCATGTAGTCTTCATCTTCAATATTCAGTCTTCATCATCATTAATACTTTGAATGCTTCGATTTTCAACATCTTCAGCACTTTAACCTTTCGATCAGCAACATCATCTTCAGCACTTCGACCTTTCGATCAGAAACATCATCTTTAGTACTTTGACCTTTCGATCAGAAACATCATCTTCAACACTTTGATATTTCGATTAGCAACATCATCTTCAACACTTTGACCTTTTGATCAGCAACATCATCTTTAACACTTTGACCTTTCAATCAGTAACATCATCTTCAGCACTTTGACCTTTCGATCAACAATATCATCTTCAGCACTTTGGCCTTTCGATCAGCAACAACATCATCATCATACTCTGATCTTTTGATCAGAAACATCACCATCAAAACATCATCATCCTCAAAACATCATTATTATCAAAATATCAACATCATCAAAACATCAACATCATCATCATCAAGACATCAACATCATCAAAACATCAACATCATCATCATCAACATGATCCTTCCTTTCGGAATTACGAGATCAACATGTCTGTGGTACTCAGATGATCCTTCCTATCAGAATTACGGGATTTAGGTCTTTACGGAGTTACTAATGACCCTTCCTTTTGAAATTACAGGATCGACACATCTGTGGAGCTCAGATGATCCTTCCTTTCAGAATTATGGGATCAAGTATTTATGGAGCTACTAACGATCCTTCCTTTTGGAATTATGGGATTTAGGTCTTTACGGAGTTACTAGCGATCCTTCCTTTCGGAATTACGGGATCACCACATTTGTGGAACTCAGAAAATCCTTCCTATTGGAATTATGGGATCAACACATCTGTGGAAATCAGACAATCCTTATTGTTGGAATTACAGGATCAAGTCCTTACGGAGCTACCAACAATCCTTCCTTTTGGAATTACAGGATTTAGGTCTTTATGGAGTTACTAATGATCCTTCCTTTTGGAATTACAGGATTTAAGTCTTTACAGAGTTACTAATGATCCTTCCTTTTGGAATTACGGGATCAACACATTTGTGGAATTTAGACAATCCTTCCTATTGGAATTATGGGATCAACACATCTGTGGAACTCAGACAATCCTTCCTTTTGGAATTACGGGATCAATTCAATGATCCTTCCTTTCAGAATTATGGGATTTAGGTCTTTACGGAGTTACTAACGATCCTTCCTTTCAGAATTACAGGATCAACACACGTTCTCAAGTACCGAAGTCATCGGATCCATTCTGAACTGAAGTTCAAGGATGATACAATCCTACCACCTTCTCGATGACTGAAGTTCACCAGATCCATTATGAACTAAAGTCCAAGAATGATACAATCCTGCCACCTTCTCGATGACCGAAGTTCACCGAATCCGTTCTGAACCAAATTCCAAGGATGATACAATCCTGCCACCTTCTCGATGACCGAATTTCACTAGATCCATTCTGAAATGAAGTCCAAGGATGATACAATCCTGCCACCTTCTCAATGAACGAAGTTCACCAGATCCGTTCTGAACCGAAGTCCAAGGATGATACAATCCTGCCACCTTCTCTATGACTGAAATTCACTGGATCCATTCTGAACCGAAGTTCAAGGATGATACAATCCTCCTACATTCTTGATGACCGAGGTCACCAGATCACTTCTGAACACATGTCCCAGGATGATACAATCTTGTTGGAGCATGGCCCCGCAGCTATAGGAAAAGCTCCTATATTGGAACAAGAAAGTCAAAGGAAATAGTACCTAAAGAGGCCGAGAAGAGAGCTCAACCACTGCATTTAAGGCAACGATGACGACAAGAGGGCTCAGCTATCCTCATGAATGGAGAAGGAGCAATGGGCCAAGGTATTAAAGACAAAGGACAGAAGGGGAAAAACCGAGGAAGTGGCGCCCATACCTACGATCAACGCCGAAAATCACGGAAGACTGCAGAAACCTGCAGTGTGGCCATTAAGCAGTAGTTCAAAGTAAAAATAGGCCGAATGTCACAGTTAGGGTTTTGGGTTATTGTTGGGATAGGCCCACAATTTTGTATCACGGTGAGATCTTTGGGCCACCTATTTAAGCATGTATTTTTTGTTATGAAGGGTTAGACAGATAAGTTAGCTAGCCAAAGAGATAGATAGACATCTAGCTAGTTAGTCGTCTGTTGTGTAAGATATTGAAAAAGAGTCAAGCTCTAGTTCTGTTGTTAAGTCTGTAGTTATCTTACTGTAACTAACAGCGAACTCCTTGAGCATGAATGTAACAATCTGCAGGGATTGAGAGAGAGAGAGAGAGAGAGAGAGAGAGAGAGAGAGAGAGAGAGAGGATATATTGTAAGAAGAAAGAATAATAGGAAGAGAAGAGATCTAAGAGAGAAGGGCTCCTAGCTAAGTGCGTGGAGTTTCCCAGAAGATCTCAAGCTGCATAAGAGGTTGCAATGGAACTATGTTACTCTCTCAAGTTATAATATAAACATAGTTCCTATGGACGTAGCTTCCTACCTAGAAGTGAACCATGTAAAATTTGTGTGTTGTGTGACTGTTTCATGTGATTGTGCTGTACTTATTTGCTATTTGTTATTCATTACATGAACGTTGCTTATCAGTTAATGAATGTATGTATGCTATCCTTTAGTTTACAGTAACATAGAAGGTTAATTGCAAGTTGAATGTGTCGAGTACTCTGTATATGAGTTTATCAGTGCTTGATTCATGAAAGTAGCAGCTACAGTGTTAAGTGACTTCTGTATATTTAGTTCAGTGAGTTAAGCGTGATTAATGTTAAGTGTGTTAGACTGTAGAGGCTAAGTGAATTTGTTTAACACCTTGATGAAGGTTAACTGAGTTATTATACCCAGAGAGGAAGCCTCTAGACCTTGAGAGTTGATGAGCATATTAAGTCTTACTGTAGGAAATATCATGGTATAGATAGGAGATATCGTACTGTCGAAGGAGTTGCGATGTGAGATATCGCAGGTTAAGAGTTGAGCAGAAGAGTAAGTTTGCGCATCGTCCCAGAAGCTACGATGTGATAAGAGCCAGTCCCGCAGCAGAGTCAGCTAGGAAGAGAGAAACAGCCCGTGAAGAGAGATCCCACTGGTTAGGTAGAGTCAAGAGAACCCAAGATGTTGCAGAACCTAGTTGAGGAAACATGATTCTCCGGCCACCCCATCTAGGATCACTTCGGGTGAGACTTCAGGCCGTTCTGTGGTCTGTTGCTGAAAGGGCTAGTGAGCTAGGGTTTTGTTGGTACAGTAAAGTAAACCTGGGTCTGCATAAGTAAAAGCCAACAAATGGTTCCGATGCCAGTTTTGAACAAATTGAAGAGCTGATGTTCTGTTGGCATCCTACTAAAGAAGAACTTAACCAATGGGTTGATTCTAAGGAAAGAGAATTTGCTGTGAAAGAATACAAGAGTCCTAGGCTTAGTATAGAGGACTGGTTATAGAAACATATCTTCACAGACCTGCATGAAATATTTTTTGCGACCTATGCAAATGAGTTGTATGATTGGTTGTCAAAGTTGAATGATAAGCACATATTCAAGAAGAAAAGGAACATTGTCTGGACACCAGAGCTGATTCACACCGTGAACAACGTAGATAATCCCATTTCATGAGCAGTAGACTTCTAGCTTGCGAGTTTGCTGGAAGGTTTCATTACAGAGTTTACAGTTGATCAAAGAAAGAGTTTCAGCGAAGCAGAGAGGTACTTCTTCAAAGGATATCGCGGTAAGTACTTGAACTCTTTGAATTTGTTCCTTAAGATGTTGTTGTATGAAAAAGGAGTACTGGATATATCCTCAGATGAATAAGTTAAGTAAGTGTAATGTCACAAGAGTTTGAGAGTGATTCTGAAGAAATTGGATGTACATGTAGCGGTAAAAGATATAAAGTAGATTTTATATCTTCCTTCTTTGAAGACAGTTCAGATAGTACTAGAGAACAGAGTCAAAGTAATAGAGAAAAAATAGTAGGGGGTATCCCTTACCACCCTTATACCCCACAGAAATAAACCGGGACTCAGAATAATCCCGTAGGAAATCCATCTAGTAGTTCACACACAATACATACTACATTTACACCACCAAGTGGTAGTAATACAGCAAAACAGAATCCACCTCGTAGAAATAGAATGGGGGATGACATGAAATTACCTACCTTCAGGGGTACAGGGGCAGAAGACCCAGAACAACATTGGTTCCTATGTGAAGCTATATGGACCATTAAACAGATCCAAGATGACAATACTAAGATTTTCCAATTGGCTACTACACTTAGAGAAAGTGCTTTAACATGGTATATGAAGTATACATCAGCGCAGATTAGAATACTCACACAGGTCAGGACCGCAATGATTAAGGAATTTAAGAAACCCAAGTTTGAGTCACAATGTATCACAGAACTTAAAGACATCAAATAGTTACCCACAGAGTTAGTATGGGATTTCGATCAGAAATTTAAATCTCTTATAGACCAAGTTAGTTTTGAGTTTGCGTCGAAGAAACATAAGGAATGGTTCATCGCATCACTGCTCCCTCATATCAGACTTCCACCAATGCAACAAAAACTCCATACGTAGGATGAAGCATTGGAAATGGCAATGAAACTAGAGCCTTCACCTCTAGATGAGACTATTACAGGTATGACAAACTTACATAATCAGTTAGCCAATCTCACTTTACAGTTACATGAGATTAAGAAAGGAAAGAGGTTGAACAAGAACTATGGTGTACAAAGTGTAAAGGACATGGCCATACCAAAGATAACTATCCAGTATTTGTTGAGTATCTAGAAAGTGGGTCTCCTAACCCCTTAGTACAGAATCAAGGGCCATGGTGTGAAATATGTAGAACAAGAGGACATAGACCACAGGAATGCCCTTTACTTCAGAAGTATGTACAAACTCCTAATAATTTATACTGTAACTTATGTAAGTCAGTAGGACACGATGAAAATAATTGTAGAGCTTATTATCTCATGTAAGAGAGAAAACATGACTTCTATAGAGTCCAGTCAGAGACATCAAGACCAGTAGCAGGACCACAGCATGAACCGACTCATGATGGCCATGGTGGAGGATTTGGCTGTGGCCATGGACCGATTGTTTGTTACAACTATGGAGCTATAGGAAATTATGCTAGAGATTTTCAGAACCCTACTACAACATGTAAGTATTGCAAGTCCTATGATCATACTATAGAAGAATGTCCTATCTTGATAGCCAAGATTAAGGATCCTAAGACAGAAGTAAACCAGAATATTTAGCTTATTACTACTGAGCATAAAGAACCAGAACCAAGAGTCAATATTGTGACTAGCAGTGGTGCTTCTACTAGTAGGACATTGCAGGATGCTGAAAAGAATACAAGTCTGAAGTGGGTGCATAAAGCCACTGATAAATCTACACCACTTGACCTGCAGAAAAACAAAGAAACATTTGAGAAAGCTAAAACTTTCTTTACTGACCCTACACCAGCAGGATTGCATATATTTCCTCATAGGGGTATACAACAGCAAAAACCTTGTGGCATTAGTCCTGTGCAGATATCGCAGGCTACACATCGGGAAGATGCAAAGAGGATGAGTTGATAGGAAGTGTACAATCCTTCCTGTGGAGCTTCTTGAAACTCGTAAGAAATGAGAAATCCATAGGAGAGCTTCAACGCATCATAGATCAGTATCAGCAGTCTTCTTCTGTGAGCAGTACATAGTGTGCTATTCATAATATTATGGGCCATACAAGAACAGGAAGAGAAATGAGACTCACAGCACAAAGTGGAGAATTTGAAATGGATGAGGTAATCCTATATTTAGGATCAGAAGTAAATGTTCTTACTAAACATACATGGGAATAGATGGGTAGCCCTAATTTATCCAGATCACCTATCCATCTGTGACTAGCCAATAAGTAGAGGGTATCACCACTAGGTCGATTACCGCAAGTACCAGTTGATATTGACGGAGTTCGCAGCTTTGCATATTTTGAAGTCATAGAAATTATTGGCGATAGCAGACCGTACCCAGCTTTATTAGGTATTGATTGGGCAATTGATAACATGGTTGTTATTGATTTGAAGAAAATACAAATGAACTTTGAGGATAAATAGATTCGATTCATCGCACTGTTGGATCCTTTTCAGGGTCCTTGATACATTGAACCTATCAGAGCAGAGGAAGAGCACAGGAAGAGGTGTGTAATATGGAGAGCTTTTACCAGATGCATGCTAACCAGAGTGATTATATCAACCCCACCGCAGAAGGAAATATTAGTTGACGATGTGACAGCTCATGCGCATCAGATTTGGATGTTGGTTTAGAAAATTGGCAGAATAGACTTTATGAAGTTTCATCTCGCAGATGTGCATTTATGACTAATTCACTACGATGGATCGACACAGAGGTTAAGGATATTCCATTATTTGATGGCTTAGTGGATGTCAAAGACTTTTTACAGCAGTTTGAGCAGGAAATCCCTCATGAGCAGAGGATGGCAGCTATTGAACTTGCAGTAAGAGCCACACCTGCAAGATGGTGGCATTCACATAAAGAAAATATCACATCATGGGATGATTTTAAGAGATTGATGGCGATCAGATTCTCTAATGACAAGAAGCGTTTCCAGCAGAAATATACAGGAGAAAGTTACCCCAGGTCACATATTAAGATTTGTGAACAGAATTGGTTGGACATTCCAAAGGATGAATGGGTTCACCTATTCATTCACACTTTAGACACAGTCCCAAGGAATTGGTACACTAAGATAGAGTTGCGCAGAGAAATGATTACATGGCTAGTTATGATAGACAACTTTCTACTCACTTTCACTTTTGAATCTGAGTACCCAAGCATTGATCAGGATCTAGAGATTATAAAGACTAAGATATTTGATGAATGTACCCTACCAGTGTATACTCAGCCTGATTGGGCTATCCAGTTAGAACATGCGCTAGAGTGTTACAACTTTGCCGAAGAGCCAGGTGATGAGGATGAGAATCCTTATAGTATCAACATCCCAGAGTCAGAAGGGACTCGTGAAGTTGAGGGACCAAAGCTAGAGATTCCAGCTATCACAGAGCCTATTAAGATTAAAAAGATTAATATTGGCATAGAAACAGAACCAAATTTTGCCTTTATTGGAGACTATTAGGATGATGAAATGGTAGGACACATCGCAGATCTGTTACATGACTATTAGGACTTATTTCCCACTAAGTTTACAGAAATGAAGGGAATAGTAGGATATTTGGGAGTCATGAGGATACCCTTGAAAGAGGATGCTATGCCAGTTAAGTAGCGTCCATATAGATTAAATCCTCATTATAAATAAAAAGTTAAGGATGAGATTGATAAGATGCTAGCAGCGGGCATCATTGAGCCAGTAGAAGAGAGCGAATGGGTTAGTCCCATGGTTGTGCAGGAAACTAAAACTAAAGGAGAAATCAGGATTTGTGTCAATTTGCGCAAACTCAACGATGCATCGCTTCATGACCCATTTCCGACACCTTTTACTGATGAAGTTTTAGACAATGTAGGAGGACAAGAGATCTACTCATTCACTGATGGCTTTTCAGGCTATCACCAGATAAGAATCCATCCAGAAGATTGACATAAGACTACCTTTGCGACAGAATGGGGCTCATTCCAGTATACGGTAATGCCCTTTGGTCTTAAAAATGCACCAGCTATTTTTTCTAGATTAGTAGTTGTTGTCTTTAAGGAATGCATCCATAAATTCTTAGAAGTCTATTTTGATGATTGGACTGTATTTGGATTAATCAAAAAGAATATAGGATATTTAAGGCTCTTGTTAGAGAAATGTAGGCAATATCATATTTCTCTTAACTTGAATAAATGTATATTCTGTGCACCATTTGGTATTTTGTTGGGTCATATTGTTTGCAGACAAGGCTTGATGGTAGATCTTGCAAAGATTGCCATCATTGTAAATCTCCCAGCACCCAACTCAGTCAAGCAATTGAGGATAGTGCTTGGTCATACAGGATATTATAGAAAATTCATCAAAGGCTATGCAAAGATCACAACACCTATGGAAAAGCTGTTAAAGAAAGAAGCAAAATTCCTATGGAATGAGGAATTCCAGCAAATTTTAAACACTCTTCAAGAGAAGATGGTTACATCACCCATCTTAGTATTTCTAGATTGGAACAAGCCATTTCATGTACATGTGGATGCATCTGGAATTGCACTGCGGATTGTCTTAACACGGCCAGGAGAAGGGGGTATCGATCACCCTATCGTGTACTCAAGCAGAAAGTTATCTACCATAGAAAATAACTACACCACTATAGAAAGAGAAGGATTAGCTATGGTGTATGCTCTACAGAAGTTTAGGAACTACCTATTGGGTGTGCCATTCAAGATGTTCACTGACCATTCTGCTTTAAAGTACTTGGTCAATAAGCTAGTGTTAGGGGGAAGGATCTGCAGATGGTTACTCCTATTTCAGGAGTATGATTTTGAAAATATTGTAAAACCAGGAAGATTAAATGCTGGACCTGATCATCTGTCGCGAATAGACTCAGGAGAAGAACTAAGTAATCTACAGGATAGTTTGCCAGATGCACAATTATTTTCTATCCAGATCACAGATGAGTATTACATAGATATTATTCACTTTCTCACTACAGGGTGGGCACCAGTTGAGTTTACTACGCAACAAAAGAAACAGATAGTTGTTAAAGTGGTATATTTCACTTTGATCATGAGACATTTATATAATTTAGGTCTAGATGAAGTCCTACGCAGATGCGTTATGCCACACGAGAAAGAGGCCATTATCAGAGAAGCACATTCAGGTACCGTAGGAGGTCATTTCGTAGGAAATCCAACTGCTCAGAAAATTCTAGCCGCAGGATTATGGTGGCCTACTTTGCACAAAGACACTAAGGAGTTTTGCAAATGCTACGATATTTGCCAGAGGGTAGGAAAAACTTCGTGGAGAGATGAAATGCTGCTGTGACCACAGATTACGCTGTGGGCATTTAACAAGTGGGCTATAGATTTTGTGGGTCCTATCAACCCACCAGGGAAGCGAACTGGTGTGAGATACATCATCACAGGAATAGAATACCTCACCAGGTGGGAAGAGGCCAAAGCAGTAAGGAATTGTGATGCTGCTACAGCTGCACAGTTCATTTTTGAAAACATCATAAGTATATTTGGATGTCCAGCCATTTTCATGAGTGATGAAGGCACACACTTTTTGAATCGCACTATTCAGGCCGTGACAGAGGAATTTCAGAAACAACATCATAAGAGCACTCCCTACCACCCACAAACTAATGGTATGGTGGAGGCTTTTAACAAGATTCTAGAAAATGCTCTTACTAAGATCTGTAACAGCCAAAGAGATGATTGGGACCTTAGGGTTAATGCTATGTTATGGGCATATAGGACTACATGCAAGAAACTTATAGGACACACACCTTTCAGCTTAGTGTATGGAAAAGAGGCTGTTATGCCTATGGAATATATTATTCCCAGTTTAAGAATTTCTCAAATTACTGAGATGGCTGATACAGAGATGATGAATGAAAGATTAGCGCAGCTGCTTACCTTAGAAGAAGACAGATTCATCGTAGGATTTCATCAAAAAGTACAGAAGGCACGACAAAAAGCTTAGCATGACAGGCACATCAAGAGAAATATTTTTTAGATAGGAGACCTAGTGCTCCTTTACGACAGCAAGTTTGTTAAGTTTCTAGGGAATCTCAAGACACACTGGTTGGGGCCATATCATATTCAGCAAGTCATAGACGGAGGTGCTGTTCAGCTCAGTAAAATGAATGGGGAGCTTGTCCCTACTTTGATTAATGGCAGTAGGCTTAATCTTTATAGTGATAGCCACTCCACCTCTAAACCCTAACTCAGAGAGCCAATGCGGTGAAGATGTCTAGTGTAGTTAAAAGGAGGCATCGCATCCATAATTAGTCTAAAAAAAAAGTTCTAAGTAGGAGGAATCACAGCAGGAAAGTTTAATTTTTCGTAAGACATAGGACGCTTGTGGAGTTTTTGAACATTGCAGAGTCTCACACCAACTTTTTGGTTAAGGATGATGTGGTGTGACATCGTAGCGAGGCAATGTTACCCTTGCCACGAAGACAATTTTGAAAAGGGAAAGAGGGCCAGTCACTTCGCCCTCTGACAAGAAATTAATCTAGATATGACAGGTATACATTTCCCTAGATTTGGAAACAATACAAGGATTGTCCTAGATTTGGTAAATCTTGGTCGAGACCGACGCCTATACACAATTTTCAAGGGAGATTTGATCGTATTTTTAGCACTTAATGAGGATCAGGGCACCGGGTGTTGTCTTGTCCATGCAATAAATGCCGCCAATGGGTCCAACTTAAGCGACCGTTGCTTTAGATATTACCACCTTCATTATAAATACATAGATCATTCAGATAGAAGGGTTACTTTTGCGATTTATGAGAGTTATAGAGCAATTTGTAGAAGTTTTCCCTGCGCATAGAAAGTCCAATTACAGAGTGCTAGTTTCCCTATTTTCATAGCCATTACCAGTCCAGAGTACTGCACCAGACATTTTATGTCTGAGAAGGAACCTTTAGAAGATGCTGTGCGATGATTCCAGCATGGTGGCCTCGAGTCTGCTATGACGACACTGTCCAGGGTTGTGAAACTAGGTGCACCACAGATCAGGCAGATGCCAAGGATGAAGATTCAAGATCAGATAGTAGAAGAGTCCAGCTCAGAGCAGAGAAAAAGAAATACGAGAAGATCACTGAAGATAAGAAAACAAAGAAGAAGAATGATGAGAAGAAATATACTGACAAGAAGAAAGATGAAAAGGAGAGTGAGGAAAAGGTGGATAAAAAGAAAGAGGAAGAAAGTAAAAATGATAAAAAGAAAGAGAAGGAACAGATTGATGAAGTACCACCATATCCAGGATATTTTCTTACTGCAAAATGCAGACAAAGGCTTGTTCTTGGAATGGAATTCATGGTTTGTATAGTTTTCGTATGAAAGGATCCAGACCGAATGAAATGTTTGAGAAGGCTGGAAGATACAGATTTATATTTTCTTTGTGATATGAGTTCTAACCCAGATAAAGAGGAAAATATATATGTGGAAGGTTTCTCAAAAGCTCAAGATCCTTAAAATAATTTTTGATCCATGAAGAGACCTATATGCAACTTTGGAGTATATCTCGTGTGAGGGATTCGATGGTGATCCAGGTGAAGCGGTCACTTGAAGGTCTCGCAAGCAACCAGAGCGCGAGCATGACAATGAGGAAGACAAGGAAGCAAGGGCGTAGGCCTTTAGACTCACTTCAATGCAGATGAAGTGTCGTATAGATGATGCAGAGGCATTGCTAGTTGATGCGACAAAGACATGGTCGGAGCTAGAAGAGCTCCCAGATAGACTAGATTTGCAGCAGAGCGTATAGAACATAGAAAATGCAGTAGCAACAATGAAGGAAGAAGTCAAGAGCTTAGGATATCTTGCAAAGATGAAGAAGACGACATAGATGAACCATTTGCAATAGGAAGCACAATGGTTGAGAGAAAAAGAAATACAATTCAATAATATGCTTCAACTGTATCAGGAACAAATCGCAGAGCTGGTCGATGCGGTTGAGCAGAAGGTCAAGGAGTTCACTACAAGCAAAAGTGAAATTCATAGCACAGAAGACCCCATGATTACTCAAGTTATGCTTGAAGCGGCACAATACTGTGTCGAAGCTATGGACAAATATGTCGCAGGACTCAGGGAGAAATTTGCAAGGACTTTGCAAGAAGCCAAGGAGAAGCTACAGAAAGAAAAACTAGATGTTAGTGGCTCAGGGACGAGCCACAAGTAAGTGTTAGGGGACTGTTGGAGCAGGGCCCCGCGGCTATAGGAAAATATTCTATATTGGAACAAGAAATTCAAAGTAAATAGTACCTGAAGCGGCCGAGAAGAGAGCTCAACCACTGCATTTAAGGCAGCGGCGATGACAGGAGGGCTCAGCTACCCTCATGAATGGAGAAGGAGCAACAGGCCAAGGTATTAAAGACAAAGTACATAAGGGGAGCAACCGAGGAATTGGTGCCCATAGCTACAATCAGCACTGAAAATCACAGAAGACTGCAGTGTGACTAGTAAGCGGCAATTTAAAGTACAGATAGGTCGACTGTCACAGTTAGGGTTTTGGGTTACTGTTGGGATAGGCCCATCGTTTTGTATCATGGTGAGACCTTCAGGACACCTATTTAAGCATGTATTTTGTATTATGAATGCTTAGATAGATAATTTAGCTAGCCAAAGAGATAGATAGACAGCTAGCTAGTTAGTCGTCTGTTGTGTAAGATATTGAAAAAGAGTCGAGCTCTGGTTCTATTGTTAAGTCTGTAGTTATCTTACTGTAACTAGTAGCCGAATCCTTGAGCATGAATGTAACAATCCGCAGGGATTGAGAGGGAGAGAGAGAGAGGATATATTGTAAGAAGAAAGCATAGTAGGAAGAGAAGAGATCTAAGAGAGAAGGGCTCCCAGCTAAGTGCATGGAGTTTCCCATAATATCTCAAGCTGCATAAGAGGTTGCAATGAAACTGTGATACTCTCTCAAGTTATAATATAAACACAGTTCCTATGGATGTAGCTTCCTCCCTGGAAGTGAAATACGTAAACTCTGTGTGTTGTGCGACTATTTCATGTGATTGTGTTGTACTTATTTGCTATCTGTTATTCGTTACATGAATGTTGCTTATCAGTTAATGAATGTTTGTATGCTATCCTTCAGTTTACAGTAACATAGAAGGTTAATTGCAAGTTGAATGTGTCGAGTACTCTGTATATGAGTTTATTAGTGCTTGATTCATGACAGTAGCAGCTACAGTGTTAACTGACTTCTGTATATTTAGTTCAGCGAGTTGAGCGTGATTAATGTTAAGCATGTTAGACTGTAGAGGCTAAGTGAAGTTGTTTAAAACCTTGATGAAGGTTAACTGAGCTATTATACCCAGAGAGGAATCCTCTTGACCTTGAGTGTTGATGAGCATATTAAGTATTACTGTAGGAAATATCGCGGCGTATAAAGGAAATATCACACTTTCGAAGGAGCTGCGATGTGAGATATCGCATGTTAAGAGTTGAGCAGAAGAGTAAGTTTGCACATCATCCCAGAAGTTATGATGCAATAAGATCTAGTCCCGTAGTAGAGTCAGCTAGGAAGAGCAAAACAGGCCATGAAGAGAGATCCCACTGGTTAGGTAGATTCAAGATAACCTAGGATGTTGGAGAACCTGGTTGAGGAAATGTGATTCTTCATCCACCCCATCTAGGATCACTTCAGGTGAGACTTCAGGCCATTTCGTGGTTTGTCGCTGAAAGGGCCAGTGAGCTAGGGGTTTTGTTGGTACAGTAAAGTAAACTCGGGTTTGCACAAGTCTAAGCCAACAAATCCCTGCTCATTCTCAAATACCAAGGTCTCCAGATCACTTTAGGGAAAGTTCCCAGGGATGATACAATCCCACTGCAACATCACTACTCCCCCTTTCGGGGAAGGTCTTTCCGAACCACACCAATATTGTCTCAAAAAGTGTTTGAAATTTACTCGAGATAGAGTTTTTGTCAACACATCATCACCTAGACCATCATCATCTACATCTTCAGTATGTGAATACCAAACTATCACCATCTGTATCTCCAGTATGTAAATACTGAAAGCATCATCATCTATATCTTCAGTATAGAAATACTGAAAGAATCATCACCTCTATATTCAGTATAGAAATACGGAGTCGCCATCATCTGCATATACAATATGTACATACTGAAACATCATCTATATCTTTAGTATGGGAATACTGAAAAATCATCATCTGCATCTTTATCTTGTATTTAGAAATATTGGATTTCTATGTGTTACGATGGAACACAGGGTTATCTGTTATCACAACTATTGTTATCACATAGAATCAATGTAGTATCCATCTTCAGGTCAAGGAGACCTGATATCAGCTTCTGAAGCCATATGGCTTCACAACTTAGCAGAGCAATCTGCTATGTATTCTGCTTTTGTTGTTCTAAGAGAAACACTGGACTGTTTCCTGCTAAACCATGAACTCATAAAAGACCCCAAACAAAAGCATCTACCTGATGTTCTTTTCCTGTCTGAGATACTTCCAACCCAATCTGTATCTGTATAGCCATACAATCTGTAGTCATGGCTACCATCATAGTATATACCAAGGTCTATAGTCCCTTTTAGATATCTCATCACATGTTTTGTAGCTACTAGGTGAACCTGTCTTGGTTGAACAAGATATTGAATTAAGGTGTTCATAGCAAAACAAATGTCTGTTCTGGTATTTTTTAAGTACATCAATGACCCAATGATCTGTCTATAATGAGTTGCATCCACTAACTCTGATGAGTCATCAGCTAACAGCTTCAGGTTGGAGTCCATGGGTGTGGCCATGGCTTTTCATTCCAACATATTGAATCTCTTCAATTTCTCTACCACATACTTTCCCTGGTTGAGAAAGATTTATTCTAAACTTTGTCATATTTCCAGACTTAGGAAATAGTGCATTAACCCAAGGTCTTTCATCTCAAATTCTTCTGCTAGTTTCTTCTTTCTTTCCATGATCTGTTTCTCCTTCCCTGTCAAGAATAAGTCATCCACATATAATAACAGGATGACAGGTTCATCTTCTACAACCTTGAGATAGAGGTTAGGATCAACTTTATTCTTGGTAAAGCCCATAATTGACAGGAAACTGTCTATCCTTCCATACCAAGCTCTAGGAGCTTGCTTCATGCCATAGAGGGTCTTCTTCAACTTACATATATGAGTCCACCTATATTCAACTTCAAATCCTTTCGATGTAAAACTCTTCCCCAATCATACCATTAAGGAAGGATTGTCTTTACTTCATCATGGAAGCAACTACCATCATAGTTTTGAAGGAAGTGTACCTTGCTTCCTGGAGTAAGTGTCTCTTCAGAATTAATTCCCTCTTTCTTATAGAAACCTCTAGCCACAAGTCTTTCCTTACTTCTATCAGTGACATATTTTATCTTGCAAATCCATTTGTAAGATACCACATTCTTGCTTTCTGGTTTGAGTACTATATCCCAAACATCATTCTAGTATTCTTTCATCATCTTCCATGAGTTCATCTTGTCAAATCATCAACATATCCTAGTCTTCTGCATTCAACTTTTAAGGTTGGAACCCACTTTACCCTTGGTAAAGTCTCGATCCATCATGAAGCTATCCATCATGTTGTACCATGTCGAACTCAGATATCTTCTGTAGTCACTCCCCTTGAAGTGGAGTATCATCCTCCCTCTACATTCTGTACAGGTGGTTCTATGCTTGATATATACTGGTCAATAGAGTACGTCATGTCATAGTCTATTCTTTCTTAGGCAAATCATGAACCTTGCTTTGTATACTTGTTCTTGTAGATCCATATGGAGGATACTATGTACTTCCCTTTATGTCTCGAAATCATATCATATACATCATTCCCCATGATCAACTATTATTCTTTGATCATAGCTTCTTTCATAGCATTCTTTTCTTCATCTTGAGTTATCTCTCGTACCCATGGTGGTCTTAATCCTTCGAGGTGGATCTACTGCTCTCTAAAGCTTTTTCTTCCATCATGGTGTCTCTGACCCTGGGATCTTCATATTTTATTGGAGTGAATCTTGAATTGTCATCACTTATTCTCCGTAACAAGTCTCATCCTTCTTGTAGGAGGTTGTACAGGACCTTTCCTACAATTCAAATGCACCAATTGAATGGTTATAACTATTTCCTAAAACATATGCATAATGAAAAATTCTTATGCATCATGCAATTGTTTAGCCAATACAACATTCATCCATATCTCATAGAAATTTTCTAGATGCCTTCCATTTCTATCATGACATTATTGAGATTTTGCACTAATCTAATATGTCAGCAAGGAGGCTTCATTCTAAATAAGTAGCAATGGAGGGTTGTATATCACCATGAGCTACTTACCCATCACATGCATATTAGTAGTATATAGTCATTAATGCAAACAATCTATTATGCATAACACATCAACTGAATGTAATCAAATGTATAACAAAACAATATCATGAAATGGCAATTGAATACTTATCTTTTATTTGTTTCGTGGGTAGACTCCTTCTTGATCAATCTGCTTCGTCATATTCATCATCCATGAAATCATCATTTCTTATCAAAATGATAAGATGGATAAGAGGTTCATTGAGATATGAGTTCTTCATATTCCTCATCGCTTGAGGGATCTTCTCTGAATGGTGAGAGCTTGATCTTCAATTTTCTCCCATCTTTCTTCTTCTCTTCTTATGAGATGAGCTTCTTCTTCTTCCCAGAGTCAACTAAAAGTAATCGCTTCCTTTTGGCACACATTCCTCGCATGAATGAATCCCATGATCATGGGAGGCCATTCAAGGTGGCTATCACCACTTTTGCATTCGCTGCTTCTTCTTCTACCGCTTCAAGATGTTATGCATTCTGGATCTTCACATTCTTCAACTGTTTTCTCAAATCCATCTTCTGAATTATGTTCTTATCTTCAAATAGCTTGATCAAGGAATCAAACATATTTGGTGTCTTTAGGGAAGACACTTGTTGTACACTTTTATTATTGATTGAATCAACAATGATATTATTGGCCTTGATCAAGTTCTTCTTGTGTAAGGCTTTCAAGCTCATCTCCCTCTAGAACTGGAACCTATCTACTCATGTAGGTGTCCAATTCATTTTCTTTAGAGAGATAAAATACTTCCATGCTTGGAATTTTTTAAGTTCACAAAGATTATCATCAAGATGATGTGATAGATCACTTTGAAATGAGAACCTCAAATGCAAATAGCAAAAGATTAGATCTTACCGATTTGAGGTGCCCGTCCTGCTTTCGGAGCTGGTTGATCTAGGGTTTGTTAGAGAAACCCTAATTTCAAAACTTGAAATATTTTAGATCTAATTGGATAGAAAGATATATCTCTTCAAATGGATCTATCCAATGTACTCCTTTTCTGAAAACAGTGGAGGGCAGCTCCCGGAACAGGAAGCCCTAGTTTTCCAATTTCTTCTGCAGAAATTCCTGTTACTGTTTCTATGATACCTCTGAAATTACTGCTCCTCTGTGTCTAAAATTTATCATTGCGGTAACCTTGAATGTACTTGATCTAACATCATAGGTTTTGTCAGAATTGGTTTCACCAATTGGAATTTATGATCATTTTACCAAGGTGACCTGTTACAGGGCTATTCAAAACAGTGAAGTTGTACGACATGACACGTGTCACTGGTTCATCTTCAGGTTCTGAAATTTGGAAACAAAAATTAAATCCTATTCTTTTTCTGGAAAATCTTTAGGAATTCCATTTGGACCTCTGTATCCTATGCTACATCAATTATCCCGAGATGTCCTGTTTAGGGATGAATTCTGGAAGAGGCTATAACCCTAACTTGGAGGGATCATATCTCCCAGAATATAGCGAATCTAAGGCTGAATTTTGGATACAGTGTAAATAGGGATTTTATCTTAGGCCTTTGCAATTTTCAACTCTTGATCCTTACCCAATCTCAGGATATAGTGAATGTACCAAAACTTAGCAGTTTCGGTATTTAGGGTTTTTCTAGATTGGGATCAAACTAGGGTTTGAATTTACCAGTGTTTCACCCAACCAAATTTCTTGATCTAGGTCTCTAAACTGCGATTTTGATGAGGAGAAAAATCCTATTCTGGGCTCACTCAAAAATTCCTCTTTTGTAGAAATCCCTAATTTTCTGCACCAAAACTGAAAATGCTTGGAATCGAATTCCGCTTTGACAGAAAGATGCGCCATTCAATGGAGAGTCAGTCTAGCCTTCTTTTGTTGATCGATTGTGGATAGAGACCCAAAAAATAAGAAGCACTAGCTTCTATAGCTGCACAATGTCTTCTTTCAGGGTGGCTTTGATTCCATGTTAAATTTTCATATGCTTAGCTAAGACATCAGTATTTCATTTCATATTCATAACAAAAGCATATAAACAGGATCACTGAAAGATAGATAAGCACAACCATACAAAAGGAACACAAGGATCTATCCTTGGAAAACCCTAAAGGGAAAAAACCAACAAAATATTCCTCAATATATATTTCCCAAAAAGATAAAACCAGCAAGGAGATCAAAGCCTGATCCTCCTCCTTCTCCAGCTACTTCTCTTCTCCACTAATGCGCTACACAAGTGAGAGTGTGTGTATCTCAAATGAGGAGCACCATACCTCTATTTATATTCATCCGTTCACTTGAATTAACTCATTCGACATGTAGGATCAAGTTAAATCATGTAGGCTCGAGTTACACATGTAGGCTCAAGTAACCACACTGGGGTGCTAATGACCCACCTTTACAATTAGAGGGGACTACCTCATGAATCTTATTAGTTCTTCCGATTAGAAGCATCGGGGTACAAGATAATACAAGTGGTTCTCCCGGTAGGACCATCGGGGACCAGAAAATATACATATAGATTATTCTTCAAAGTTACAATATTTCAACAGTTAGATGTAAATATTCAGAAAAAAACAACCATGGCAAAATATGGGGAGGCCAACATTAGGATAGTCTCCCGTGTAGCTACGATTATCCAATCAGGATAAGGTATAGCCTCTTGGGCTTGTATCACACTTGGTAGTGGATGTATAAGGTATGAATACCTATGTTGATTTCAATGTGATTGAATTTGTTGACAGTGGAGGCTCCTATCGCACATTTTTAGGGATTGGATGGGCTAACAATAGTATGACAGTAATCAAATTTAAGAAGCAAATGATGACATTAGATTCATCGCTCCCATGGATCCAAGAAAAGGGTGAAGGTATATTGAGTTAGTAAAAGATGAATTTGTTAATGGATGGGATCATTCTTACAATATATCAAAAGATTACATCTATCCAATTGTTGATGGATAACTTGGGTGGCGCAGTGCTAGCTCTACGTCTTCTGATTTAGATGATGCATTAGATAACTGGTAGAATCTCATGGATGAAGTATCGATCAGGAAGTGTGGTTTGATCACATAGTCACTATGTCATGTCCCGATTGAGGTTATTGAATTTCCCATTTATTAAGGGCTTCCTGAGTTAATGAAATTTCTTTTTGAATTCGAAGAGAAGGTGTCAGAACCACAACGGTTGCTGGCGTTGGAGGAGACACTGAAAGTTACTCCAGCACGCTGGTGGGAAACTCATAAAAAATCAATTAGTGTATGGTCGTAGTGTCAACAAATGATGACAGTTCAATTTGGGGATACAGAGAAATGCCATGCTTGATGGTATGACTGGTGAAATAGTCTTGGTAATCATCTAATTGAATTTCATACCTTGTGGAATCACGACCGATGGATGAGTGGGTCCATGCCTTTGTTCACACACTAGATGAAATACCACAATATTGGTATATATCAGCTGAGCTATGTAGGGAAATAAATACTTGGGAGGACTTGAAATCTTGTTTTACACATACCTTTAGGTTCACAGATGCCAACCCAGATGTCAATAATGCGGTACAACACATACGTGATGTGGTGCTAAAGGTGGTTCCAGTTGCATATCTAGTGGATCAACATGCTCATTGCCACATATAGTCGATGATGGAATGTTATAACATATATGGAGGACCTGATGACTATGATGAGCTATGGAATATCAATATTCTAGAAACAAATGGGAGTAGGGATGTCGCAACACCAGATATATGGATGGATCCCATGAACCAGCTGCAGAAGATTCAAAAATTCAACATTGGGACAGAGGATAACCCAAAATTTGCAAGTGTTGGAGACTATTGGGATGAAGAGACCATGGCAAAGATCACGGATCTGCTCCATGAATTTCAAGATATTTTTCCAACCAAATTCTCTGAAATTAAAGGGATCCTGGTGATTTAGGGGAGATGAAGATTCCATTACAGCCAGACATGAAACTAGTAAGACAAAGGTCGTATCACTTGAATCCAAGATACAAAGAGAGGGTTAAATATGAGCTTGATAGGATGTTGGATGTTTGACTAATTGATCCTGTGGAAGAATTGGAATGGATAATTCCTATGGTGGTCGAGCACAAGAAAATAGGTGAAGTCCATATCTGTATCGATTTGAGAAAATTGAATGATGCATGTATGCATGATCCATTTCTGACGCCATTAATAGATGAAGTGCTAGAAGGAGTAGGTGGTGAGGAGATGCATTCCTTCACAGATGGATTTTTTGGCTATCACCAGATAAGGATCACAAAAGAAGATTGACACAACACAATATTTGTAACTGAATGGGACTGTTTTCAGTACATAGTGATGCCTTTCAGATCGAAGAATGCACCTACGATATTTTCCCTAGTTGTTGTCATTGCATTCAAATATTTTATTAAAAAGTTCCTGCAAGTTTATATGGATGGTTGGACAGTGGATGGACTGATTAGAGATCATCTAGAAAACCTGCGACTAATGCTAGAAATATGCCGACAACATCAGATCGTGATGAACTCAAACAAGTGTATTTTTTTGCGCACCTTTTGGGATGCTATTGGGTCACATTGTTTGCAAGCAAGGATTGTTGGTTAACCCTGCGATGATAAAACTCATTTTGAGCTTACCACCACCGAAGCATGTGAATATGCTTAGGGGAAAATAGGGGCACAATGGATACTATCGCAAATTCATAAGAGGGTATGCTATGATTACCGCCCTTATGGAGACACTATTGAAGAAATATGTTGCTTTTGTATGGAGCCAAGAATGTCAAGGAAGCTTTGACAAACTGAAGGCTAAGATGGCTTCTTCACCAATACTAGTTTTCCCACATTGGAACAAGGAGTTCCATGTCCACGTGGATGCGTCGTCTATTACGCTGGGAGTGGTGCTTGTGGAACCTTGGGAAGGGAACCTAGATCACCCGATCTTTGTTTCTAGTCGAAAGTTGTCACTTGCTGAGAAAAAATATAGAACCACAGAGAGAGAAGGCCTAGCAATGGTATATGCGTTA
>LPNX010166765.1:126723-175139 GCA_001517045.1 Pseudotsuga menziesii | reverse complement strand
TTTTCATAAATTTGATAATTAGCAGCTGTCAGTCTCATAAATTTTATATATGATCAATTTTATCATTAATTAAGTTATTTGATTATATATGTTGATTTAAGATATTTAAAACGATGGTATGCTAATCGGTGTTTAAAGAAAACACATTTTGAATTTGTTTGGGGCTTGGTATTGATAAGATATTATAAGCTCTTGAAATCACTAGAACTAAAGGTGATTTATTAATTAAATTTTTTATTAGACCTAAAGTTCACATTTCATATATAACTTAATATCATATCATTGCTTTGTAAAAATTGTATATATATAAATAAGTGAGAGTGCAAATAAATGAATATTATTTTCATGTGTCGTATAAATATAACCATAATAGTTTTATAAGAATTATATCCTATCGAATATGGTTTTGGGACATAAGTGGTTGGGATTTCATAAAGTTTTAAAACTATATTTCGAAATGAAACTTCATGTATATACATGGTTTGAGTGTCAATACAGATCATTATTTAGTTGCATTTCAAGAACATTAGGGTTTATTATGATAACACTATATCATCATGTTAATAAACACGACTACCTTCCACGTGTTATCTGGAGTAAATCATCACTTGATAGTTTTTAATGAAGAGACATGACTCATATGGCTAATAGACAACATTTGTTACTAGGATCGCTGCATTGGTATGAAGATTTGGTTAATACCTATCAAATTAATTGACAGTTGTGAGTGTAATAATGAATTCATATCAGTAAAATTTAGTGTTATATATGACTGATAACCATTCCATTCATGATGTTGTATGAGCTCATCATTCCAGATTTAATGTCATAAATGTTTTGATTTGTAATCCTTGAATCGAATGATTTTCAATATGAAGGACTAGTTAGGGTTTGAAATATCTTTTGCATTCTTCTCTCTGAATAATTTCAGTTAGTCGTGATTAGTCCATTCATTTATCATAGTGAAAACACTGGCTGTTGTTTTAATCATCTCCAAATTTGGTTAAAATGGCCAAAGTTGGAGCCCTCATCTCTGTCAGGTATGAAGCATGTGAGGATTTGACATTTCGCGTAATGTCTTTTACCTGGGTTCCTATCCCTTCCATCTTCACGAATTCATTCATTTCAATTCTTAACCAAAGTAGTAGTGAGGGAGCTATGGCTCTGCTTAGTCGATTTGAAATTTTAGGACCAGAGCTTGTTGAAGCCGATGAGAAAGTTTCTTTGTTATTTGAAAAGATCGGATGGGGGCAGTTCTTCAGGTGTTTTAGTGGCCATAACATGGAGGTCACTAAGCAGTTTGCTTTGAGTTTAAAAAAAATGTAGCTCAAATTGGAGATTTCAAGTTTATCATAGATGAAGATAAAATCGCAGAAGGTATGAAACTCCCTCAAACTGGAGAGCGATGGTTTAAAAGTGGGAAAGTTAATAAGAAGAAATGTTAGTCCTTGTTGTTTCCCTTACTAGCTAGTGCAAAGTTAAATATTGGGGTTTCAGTTAAGTTTTTAAAGCCAGAATGGCGAGCATTCTATGATATTTTAGTCAGGTACGTATCATGTGATGGACGATTCTCTCATCTGCATTATTATCATTTGCGACTACTGTTAGAATTAGAAGGCTTTAAAATTAATCTTCCATTTTACCTATTGCAAAGTCTAAATAAAATGGCACATTCGGTACAAACTACCATAGGTAATCCTGATAGGTGTTTGTTCCATCATGGTATAATTAAAATCTTAATCCAGCATCAACTGTCTCTTAATTGTAAATCTTGGGATGATTTTTTGATTGAATTTCAATTACTGCCAACTCAGTATTGGCCAAACCCTCCCCCCAAAACCCGTAGGAAATGTAAGGCTCCAGTAAAATCCGAATTTGGTGATGTTCATAAGGCTGAATCAAAGGATAAAGAGCTTCAGGAAGAAAATCCACCTATAAGTACTTGTATCAGTGATGAGGGGGTCGTGAATGTAGCTCCCTATTACGCTAAGACAACCTTGGACCAATCCCTATCTGACAAGTGATTTAGTACACCTGTAAAGGCAGAGGGAAAGTTAACCAAAAATGAAGATGTTGATTCTGTTGATTATGAAAACCCCTTTGAGTTGTATACTCCTCAAAAACACGGTGATGAGTCCATGCATAAACTAGAACAATTAGTGTATCTGTGTTGTGACAAAGCGGGTTTTGAATCAAAAGGTCTTGTGTTTGTTTGTACAAGAAGAATTACTAGAAGTATGAATAATACACCTACAACCTCTGTTCGTACAGCCACTCAATAGAGTACTCAGCCAGTGATTGTCCATCTTGAGGTTGATGTTCCATAATTGGGTCCTGAAACCACACATATGGATGAACCTACTCTTATAGAGAATAATCGTGAAAAATTGGCTAAAGATATTACAGAGTCAGGTAAGTTTGAAGCTGCTCCATCATGTATGGACGCTTATGGTTCAGGCCTTGAGCCATCTTTTATGAGCTTTCCATCACCTGGTCAAGATATAGATAATATTGATTCTTATCAAGCAGATGGTTTGTGTCATGACAAGGAGGAAGAAACTCTCCAATAGGTCCTTGACAAGGTATACGAGACTAAAATTGTAGAATTGAAAAATGAAATAAAATAGTGTCAAGCTAACGCAGCCTTGAAAGAGGTGGAAAATAAGACATTCAGGGAAGAGTTATTTAACTGGATTAACAGATGGAAGGAAGTGAACATCAAGAAGAACCAATACAAGAAGGCAAAAAAATAAATGATAGATACAAACCAACACTTCCTTGAACAAGTAGAACAACAGAAGCTAGTAATCATCAGGATCAAAGCCAAACGTTCTGAAGCCAGAAGAGTGGTTGATTTAAAAAATAGAACCTGATGATTGTTTCTATTTTTAGTTATATGGTTATCTCTCTGTCAACAGGTAATAAAATCTTTTTAAATGCATGCCTGCAAAATCACGGATTTTGCAGGCACGTACATAATTTATTGTTCTTTTGTTATTTCTGTTAAAATTTATTTTAAACAAGATTCTCATGTTTGTTTAAACAGGTGGACATGGTATCACTATCCTCAGCAAATACATGATATTTTGGATTTCAGTTGGATGACGTTGATGCGTCTTGAAGATTGGAATTTCGACATAGCCACGAATGTGCCAGTTCCTTTAAATCAGCAGATGTTTCAGGCTAGTCATTTTTTATTATTGTTATCCTTTAGTGACAAGTGTCTGTTGAAGAGATTCAATGCACTTTAATAGTGATAGGACTCCTATAGTATTGCATAGAACATTTATGAAAAAACTGAATCGAAAGACTAGTAGGATTATATAAACTAGTAATTTTTATGCACAGAGGATGGAGTGACTGAAGAAAAACATCATTGAAATATTATTTTGGTACTAGTTTTGTTTCTGACTGAGGTTTTATCTTCAGAGGTGGAATGTGACTGGAAATTTTCAGATTGATATCGTTGATCGGTATTATTTTGGATACTCTTTTTATATTTCAGTATATAATCTTCTACTTATAATATTGATGCAGTATACTTGGTTATGCTTGTATTCATTATGTGATATTACACTTTGTCAACACAATATTGTTATTTGATTTAGTACGTTATTATAGTTGAATTAATCAATGTTTTTATTGAAAATTCAAGATATAATGATATACATATTTATGTTTGTTTGATCTCATTTGTATTTTTGCAATGATTTCATTTTGAACATTATCTTTTATTCAAATATGTAATGTTGTTTATTAGTTGTTAATTAATTAAACATTTCAGAAATATCCAAAGTAATTGCTTATTTCAATTTCTCTATCAAGGTATCTTATAGCAAAATGATTTAGTGTGGATGGTTTAAATATTTTCATTTAAATATTACTCCTTTATCTTTCTGTTCATCATTATATTAATTAATAATTAATATAATATTCAAATTGCTCTCAGTTGGGATAGGATAGTTTAGTTAGTGTTATCATAGTGTAGTTTATATTTAACAGTTGTTAAATAGAATTTGTGTAATTTTAGAATAATTTTAATAGTCTTTTATATTTAAAATATTAAATATAAAATAATAAAAAATCGAATACTTTCATTAAGAAAGCAATTATAGGATAACTTAGGTAGTAGAGAATTAATTTTTAAATTTCATTTAGATAGAAATAACATTAGGATAAAATTTCACTGAATTTTAGTTCTCCTTAAGAGAAAATTTGGTTGGTAGCAGGACCACAACCTGCAAGGTTTTTTCATTCCAAACACACGAGAAGCTTCTTTAATCTTCTTGTGTGGAAATAATCTCCTTGTTGGCCTAGGTCAGAAAATCAGGCCAACAAATTGCACTAGAAGGAGGGCCTGTTAATGATTAATGGCAGGTGAAACTAATTATAAACTTTCAACCAGTCAACATCCTCGGGAAGTCAGTAGATCACCGTTTATAGAAACTATTAGGAGCATCCTCGAACGTGATCATATCACATATCCATTTACTCCTGAACAAAGTACTCAAACTTTAGAAGAATCACGACATATTCTTACGAGAGCATATGCTAATCAACTTGGTGTATCTCCAATAGATTATGGTCTACCTAGACAACATCAATGTAATCCGCAATTGAACATAGTTACTCAATATTTGGAAGAAGCTAATAGCACTCCACGTTATCAAATTAGAAGTCACCAGAGACAAACTACTCAAATAAACACTGCTAGAAGACTAACTGCAGTAGGTGGTTTTGATCAGCCACCTTCTCCTCCAGAATCACCACCCGATAGTCCAAGATCATCCAATTCAAAGAGTTCCTCAGGTTTTGAGAGAAGTCCTATGGTGGGAAACGTACCTGTGGGGGGAGGAGCTAATCCTCCACCTAATCCACAACTCCCTTGGTTGAGAACAACTGATGTAGCTGTCCCTGGAATACAACATCCTTTGCCTAAACACTCGGATAAAATTCTTCCTAAGTTTAACCCAGATGATAAGGAAACTGTAGAGGTGCATGTAGACAAATTCATGCTAGCTGTTCAAACCATGAATGTTCAGCATGAAGATGTGGTTTGTCGATTGTTTCCTCTAACTTTTGAAGGAAGAGCCTCTGCCTGGTACTTTTCGTTAGTACAGGGATCAATCACAAATTGGGGTGAATTTAATAAAGTTTTTTTAGATAAATTTGGGGAAGATAGAACACCTGCTCTTTTAGCTCTATAGTTATCTCGGATTAAAATGGAGTCTAAAGAAAGAATTAAAGATTTTAACTAGAGGTTTCTGACATTAAAAAATAAAATTCCAATTGCTTCTCAACCACCCGAGGATATAATTATTGAAAATTATACTTCAGCATTACCAAAATATTCTGGGATGTTTGTTAAGAGAGTTGGGAAAACAACGTTGGTAGAAACTTTTGAGGAAGCCATTAAATTTGAGAAGGATTCTATGTCCTATGAACCAACTAGATAGAAGTGGGAAATCTAATACTTTCCCTCGTAGGAAGATTGGAAAACTTAATTCAGAAAAAGATAAATCATTTGATGTGGAACAGCTACAAAATGCTATTCGGTCATTATCCAATGAAGTTATAGGATTAAAGAAAACCAATTCTAAAGCTTCCTTTTCTAGGGGATATTTCATAAATCAGTTTTGACAAAATAAAAATACAAATAATAAAACAAATAGACCACCTGACATAGCAACAAATGAAGAAATTTTTAATACAATTCGAACTATTTTATATTTATCTGAGACTCCTTCTAATCAAGAAATAACTGAAGATGAAGAAGAAGAGGAATCAAAAAATGATGAAGAATCAGAGGAACCTCAACAAGTTAATGGTCATTTCTAGGACAGTCTTGTAAAAGAATATGAGAGTAAAAATCCACCTACAGGACAACATGCCTATAATACTCGTAGTAGAACATTCGCAAACACTCCTGGAGCTTCATCAAGTTTTACTCCAAAAAATGACAACAATAATTCACAACCTAATAAACAAACTCAATTTGGAAAACATACACAATCAACCAAAATTACCCAGCCCATTCAAAATGCTCCAAAATTAGATTTACAATATGATATAGTTGAATATTTAAAGAAGACACGTGCAAACATTAGTATGTACGACCTTCTTCAAATTTACCCAATGCCTAACAGTCATATTATAAATCCCGCCATGAGTTCAATTATTCCTAATGCGAAACAAAATGTTGTTGCAAACCACTCTAATGATGATTCAACAACAACCGATAAAGGAAAATTAACAGCTGATAAAGCCTCGCTAATAGGAAAGAATTCTAAATCAACCATGCCCCCATTCTTACTTACCTTTGATATTTTCAATACGAATGTTCACAATTGCATGGTAGATTCCAGAGCATCCTCCAATGTGATGCCTTTATCAGTATGCAAAAGGTTGAATGGAAAATATTTTCCATCAAATTCCCAAATAACTCAATTGGATAGGACAAATGTGAGGGTGGTAGGGGAGATCAAAGACGTTTTAGTTAGGATTGCTTGTAACCCTTCATTTTTTCAAATTATAGATATTGTTGTTGCAGATATTCCTAATGCATATGGGCTATTTTTAAGTAGATATTGGTCTCAACAATTGAATGGATTCTTTGCCACGGATTGGTCAACATTATGGTTACCTAAGAACAGAAAGTCAAATCAAATAAAGATAAATAGAGAAAGATAGATGAAGCATACTGTGACTGAACTACATGATCCTAGAGAACCTGTTTTATTTTCAGATTGCATTATGGGAAATTACATGTATGAATTGGGATTTGGTAATTTTAAAGCTGAAAACTCTGTTCTTTCTAAAAATAAACAACAATCAGAAATTAGCAATGTGACATCTATTGCTCCTAACTCTTCATTCAAGGAAATTATTAACGATGTAGATAATCTTAATATTGTAAATATTATAGAAAGTAAAGTAGTTGTTAATAGTTCTACTTGGACTCTATATTTTGATGGTGTGAAATCCAAAGGAGCCGGATATGGTTGCCTGTTGGTAGACCCTCAAGGAAATAAAACATGTATAGCTTGTAGGATGGAATTTAATTGTACAAACAATACTATGGAATATGAATCTTTAATACAGGGTTTGAAAAAAGCGATTGATTTGGATATCAAAGTATTAATTGCATACGGTGACTCCGAAATTATTGTCAAACGGGTCCGTAATTCTATTCACTACCTTTCCGAACATTTACATAATTATCAACGAGAGGTATGGAACCTCATTTCACATTTTGATGCATTTAACATAATTTCAGTTCCAAGAACTCAAAATCAAGAAGCATATTTATTAGCAAATGTAGCATCAAAACTAATTCCATAAGAAAATCTTACACTAGATTTCTTTTTAGTAGAATTGATTTTTAGGCCTTCTATACCAGATAATATTTTTAACTAGCGTGTATTTGATAATGATGTGCAGGTGCTGAATTTTCTGATGAATGAGGATACCTTTAAAGATTCAGCCATTGATGAAGTTACTCATGACGAAAATATGCGGGATTTTTCGGTAATAAATGATTTTTGTTCAGTAGAAAAGGATTTTGAAAAGGTAAAACCGATCCCTAATTTAGTACTAAGATTAGAAAAGTTCTTTGATCTTCAGGATAAATTTAGGTCTGTCCCTAATTGTAAAACTAATAGCTCTCAAATGAGATATGAAAGCGTGAATTTAGGAATAGAACTGAATCCCCAAACTATAAATCTAGGTATAGATTGCAACCCAGCAGAAAAAACAACATTTATAAAGTTGTTTAAAGAATTTAAGGATGTCTTTGCATGGACATATGATGATCTAAAAACCTTCAACACACAAGTCATGCAACACGTAATTCCAATTAAACAGGAGTCAAAACATTTTCAACAAAATCTAAGGAAATATCACCCATCACTAGAATTGACAATTAAGAAGGAACTAAATAAATTGTTAGCTGCCAAGATTATTTTTCGCATCAGACATACTCAGTGGGTAGCCAACCTAGTTCCAGTCAGGAAGAAAAACGGAGATATTAGGTTATGTGTAGATTTTAGAAATCTTAATAAGTCTTCTGAAAAGGATAATTACCCAGTTCCTCCCATGGAACAAATTCTTCAAAAGGTGTCTGGGTCTGAGATACTGTCACTTCTTGATGGCTTCTCAGGATACAACCAAATATTAGTTTCCCCAGATGATCAATTGAAAACAAATTTTAGAACTCCATGGGGAACATATGCTTACCGCAAAGGGGCTTTACTTTTTGACCAATATCATAGCACGTTAGTTCAAATTGTGGGTTTTAAAATTGTCAAAAATCGAACCAATATATTGCATGTATTGGGGGGATGAGGGGTTTAAGGTGGGGGGGTGGTAGGGTGGTTTATAAGGATTGGGGTATAAAAAAAGGTCAGGGGGAGGTTTTAAGTATTGGGAGGGGGTTTCAGCAAAAAGAGTTTGGTTCAATATCTACCAAAATTAAGGGTATTCTTTAATATCCCATGATTGCATGTGCTATGTGAGTATTTCACTGAGTGAAGTCCCCGTGGCTTACCGCAAGATGCCCTTTGGGTTAATCAATGATGGAGCAACTTTTCAACGAGCAATGGATATTTATTTTAGAGGATTAATTAATCATTCATTCGTTGTCTATTTGGATGATGTTACTGTATATTCTAAACATCGACCTGATCATATTAATCATCCTAGAAAGGTATTTGAATGATGTAGAAAATTTGGAATATCCTTGAATCCTAAAAAAAAATTTTGTTTGTTTCAGAAGGTATATTATTAGGTTGTGTGGTTTCAAAACATGGAATCATGATCGACCCTGAACGAACCCAAGCTATTTCAAAAATAACTTACCCTTCTAGCAAGAAAGCAATGCAATCATTTCTCGGTAAAATAAATTTTGTTAGAAGATTCATTCCCAGTTTCTCCAAAATCATTCGTCCTTTGCAGAAAATGATTAAGAAAGACGCTATTTTTAATTAGGGACAAAATGAAAAAGAGTCATTTCAAAAAAAATTAGAATCCATTTCAGAAGCTCCTAGCCTTCTAAGCCCAGATTTTAACAAATATTTCATATTGTATACTTTTGCTTCTGACATCTCATATGTAGCAATTTTAACCCAATTAAATCAACAAAATAATGAGGTACCAATCTCCTTTATGAGTTCAAATTTTAAAGGTGCCGAACTTAATTATCATGAAGTTGATAAACAAGCTTTTGCTATTTTTAAAGCTGTCAAGCATTTTCATCCATATTTATTGAAATCTAAAACGAAAATAATAGTCCCTTATTCCTCAGTCAGAAATTTGTTAGTACAAAAGGATTTAGGTGAGAAAAGAGCACCTTGGATGAAAGCCTTTCAAGAGTATGACTTAGAAATTAAACCCTCAACGATAGTCAAAGGACAAGGATTATGTAAATTAGCTGTTGAAGCTGCTCATCTACCTAATGATAAAGCTGAAATTGTCATTGATGAGGTTTTACTTACCATAGAAATCTATTTCTATCCTCCACCATAGGATTCCTGGTATACAGACATAAGAATACTTTTGGAAATAGGAACTGCCCTTGATTACCTAGAACCAACGAAGAAAAGAGCACTTAGATTGAAATCTGCTCCTTATTTATTAATTGATAATGTCCTTTTTCGGAGAAATTCAGACGAAGTATTGCTTCAATAGAAGTGATTCTGAAGGAGTTACATTCTAGACCAGCAGGAGGTCATTTTGGTGGAGAAACTACTATGCATAAAATTCTTAGGGCTGGCTATTATTGGCCTACCTTATTTTGAGATTCCTATTCTTTTGTCAGAAAATGCCAAGAATGTCAACGTGGTGCGGGAAGGGTTAAGAAACCTACTTTTCCTTTACAATCAGTTTCAATAGAAAGACCCTTTTAGCAATGGGGTATTGATATAATAGGGCCAATAAATCCTCCCTCATCTAAACAACACAAGTATATAATAACTACAACTAATTATTTTACTCGTTAGGCAGAAGCTGCACCATTAAGGGTTGTAAATACCAATCAGGTTATTTTATTTTTAGAATCCTTTATCATAACAAGATTTGGTGTTCTAGATTCCCTTGTCTTTGATAATTCTTCATATTTTTCATCAGTTGAGTTAACTCAATTTTCCTTAGAGAAGGGAATAAGAATCAGGTATTCAGCTAACTACCATCCTCATGGAAATGGTTTAGCTAAATCAACAAACAAAAATTTATTGAAAATTCTCAAAAGAACTATTTCAGTTCACCATCGTGATTGGCATACATAATTAGTCAATTCCCTTTGGGCAGACAGAGTAACTCCTAAGGCTTCGATAGGCAACTCACCCTTCTTCTTAGTGTATGGAACTGAAGCTATTTTACCACTGAATTTATTTTTACCTTCATTACAGTTATCCCAGTCTATGCAAGATGAAGATTGTCCAGCAATGGAAAAGAGGATCAATAATTTGTTAAAGCTTGAGGAAGAAAGAGAAAAGTCAAAACAATACTTTACAAAACATCAACAAATTGTGAAGTCTTGGTTTGACCAATCCTTTAGTTCCAATCAAGAATTTCAGGTGCGAGACTTAGTTTTAAAATGGGATAAAGTTCATGAGAAAAAAGGAGATCATACTAAGTTTCAAAATCTTTGGCTAGGTCCCTTTGTTATTGCTAAGAAGATAGGTCCAAGTACCTTTCGATTGCAAACACTAGAAGGTCAGTTCGAAACATTCCTAGTGAATGGACTGATCCTAAAAAAATACTTCTGTTAATATTTTAGATCTTAAAATGTATTTAATTTGTTTGTTGTTTGTAAATAAATTTATATTTTTGTATAAACGGATTTATAGTTTATAGAATTAAAGGATGATGATAAATTCATAAGACTTATGTAACTTTCAAACATCATTCCATTATTGCAACCAGTTTTGATTTTGTTAGTCAAATATTTCAGGCTTTCAAATTTTTATATATAATCAGTCAGTAATCTTTAGATGTCAACTGAAGAAATAAATGTAAATAAATAAATCTTATAGTTGAAAAATAGTCGGTTTGCTCGTTAGCTTGAAAATTATGATACTAGACTGAAATATTTAAAAAATTTGTTCAGGACGATCAAAGTTTCTTAAATCTATAAAAACCTATCATTATTTTATTTTTAAGTATTACTCAGATTAATTATCACCTTTTATTTTTCTTATAATAAGTTGGGATAGCTAATTAATGTCTTTTTCGAAGCTTGTACTTTGAAAAACTCTTATAGATCTCCACCATCAGTCTTCAAAATTACTTACAATCTGAAAACTTTTTAGAATTTGTTCTAGGCAATAAAATGATAAAATGAGAGATGAAAGGTCTTATTAATAAGCCGATCTGATCAGAATCATAAATATCACTAGTATGACATTATTAGGAAACTAGTAATGGCTTTTGGTTTAATAAACCAAGAGATAAGGGGTCTCATCACGAGCCAGCTGATTCATTTTCTGGTTATATTAATGACTGACATTACCATTTGGTCACCATGCTAGGTAATGATCTCTCATTTTATAAAATTAAAATTTCAAATTTAGTAAAGAAAACATAATTTTGGCTGAAGAATAGGAGGTCTCGTCACAAGTCGGCCTAATAATGATCATCAGTGCTGTCTAGGATAACTTCATTTCTGATCACCGGGGTGATGGATTTTGGTTTAAAAATTAAGAGACAAGAGGTCTCATCACGAGCCATCTTTCTTATTCCAGACAGTTCTCATGAATGATACTATCACATTGGGATATCATACCTAGATAGTAGTCTTTAGTCAAAATTATTGTTTAATTTTTTTTTTTTATCATATTTATGGAACAGATTCTGGAAGTTTTCGGAAAAGTAAATTTCTATATCCTATACTGGTGGTGCATATTATTTTTTACTATGAAGTAATTTGTTTCGATCAGGATATTTCTAAGTTTATCTCTAACAAGATCTCTATTTTAAAGATGGAATATCTCTAAGTTGTACTTATGAATATGAATAAAAATAATGGTTTTTATTCAGATAGATAATTTTTTATTGTTTTTAATAAGTTTTAAGATTTTGTGTATATCATTTATAAGTTGTATGAGCAGAGATAACTGGTTCGCCCAGTTCGTCGCCAGTTGTTGGCAGTGAGCAACAACCCCTTCAAATTTTTTTTTTTGAAATGAAAAATGAATCAGCTCTCTTTTATGATTTAACTTTTAAAGATTATAAAAGAGTGCCTTCAGAATATTTGATTCTGAAGGTACTCTCAATTGTAGAAAAGCTAAGAGACATATTAGAAGTTTATGAAAACATTTTCATAAATTTGATAATCAGCAGCTGTCAGTCTCATAAATTTTATATATTATCAATTTTATCATTAATTAAGTTATTTGATTATATATATTGATTTAAGAGATTTAAAAGGATAATATGCTAATTGGTGTTTAAAGAAAACACATTTTGAATTTGTTTGGGGCTTTGTATTGATAAGATATTATAAGTTCTTGAAATCACTAGAACTAAAGGTGATTTATTAGTTAAAATTTTTATTAGAGCTAAAGTTCACATTTCATATATAACTTAATATCATATCATTGCTTTGTAAAATTTGTATACATATAACTAAGTGAGAGTGCAAATAAATGAATATTATTTTCATGTGTCGTATAAATATAACCATAATATTTTTATAAGCATTATATCCTATCGAATCTGGTTTTGGGACATAAATGGTTTGGATTTCATAAAGTTTTAAAACTATATTTCGAAATGAAACTTCATGTATATAAATGGTTTGATTGTCAATACAAATCATTATTTAGTTGCATTTCAAGAACATTAGGGTTTATTATGATAACACTATATCATCATGTTAATAAACACAACTACCTTCCACGTGTTATCTGGAGTAAATCATCAATTGATAGTTTTTAATGAAGAGACATGACTCATATGGCTAATAGACAACATCTGTTACCAGGATCGCTGCACTGGTATGAAGATTTGGTTAATACCTATCAAATTAATTGACAGTTGTGAGTGTAATAATGAATTCGTATCAGTAAAATTTAGTGTTATATATGACTGATAACCATTCCATTCATGATTCTGTACGAGCTCATCATTCCAGATTTAATGTCATAAATGTTTTGATTTGTAATCCCTGAATCGAATTATTTTCGATATGAAGGACTAGTTAGGGTTTGGAATATCTTTTGCATTCTTCTCTCTGAAGAATTTTAGTTAGTCATGATTAGTCCATTCATTTATCATAGAGAAAACACTGGTTGTTGTGTTAATCATCTCCAAATTTGATTAAAATGGCCAAAGTTGGAGCCCTCATCTCTATCAGGTATGAAGCATGTAAGGATTTGACATTTTGCATAATGTCTTTTACCTGGGTGCCTATCCCTTCCATCTTCACGACTTCATTCATTTTGATTCATAAACAGAGTAGTAGTGAGGGAGCTATGGCTCCGCTTAGTCGATTTGAAATTTCAAGACCTGAGCTTGTTGAAGCCAATGAGAAAGCTGCTCTATTATTTGAAAATATTGGATGGGGTCATTTCTTCAGGTGTTTTAGTGGCCATAACATGGAGGTCACTAAAGAGTTTGCTTTGAGTTTTAAAGAAAATGTAGCTAAGATTGGAGGTTTCAAGTTGATCATAGGTGAAGATAAAATCGCAGAAGCTACGAAACTCCCTCAAACTGGAGAGCAATGGTTTAAAGGAGGGAAAGTAAATAAGAAGAAATGTTAGTCCTTGTTGTTTCCCTTACCGGCCAGTGCAAAGTTGAAGATTGGGGTTTCAGTTAAGTTTTTAAAGCCAGAATGGCGAGCATTCTATGAAATTTTAGTCAGGTACATATCATGTGATTGACGATTCTCTCATCTGCATTATTATCATTTGTGACTACTGTTAGCATTAGAAGGATTTAAACTTGATCTTCCATTTTACCTATTGCAAAGTCTAAATAAAATGACACATTCGGTACAAACTACCATAGGTAATCGTGATAGGAGTCTGTTCCATCATGGTCTAATTAAAATCTTAATCTAGCATCAACTATCTCTTAATTGTAAATCTTGGGATGAGTTCTTGATTAAATGTCAATTAGGGCCAACTCAGTATTGGCCAAACCCTCCCCCCAAAACCCGTAGGAAACGTAAGGCTCCAGTAAAATCCAAAATTGGTGATGTTCATAAGGATGAATCAAAGGATAAAGAGCTTCAGGAAGAAAATCCACCTATAAGTACTTGTATCAGTGATGAGGGGGTCATGAATGTAGCTCCCTGTTATGCTAAGACAACCTTGGACCAATCCCTATCTGAGAAGTTCTTTAGTACACCTACAAAGGCAGAGGGAAAGTTAACCAAAAATGAAGATGTTGATGCTGTTGATTATGAAAACCCCTCTGAGTTGTATACTCCTCGAAAACACGGTGATGAGTCCACGCATAAACTAGAACAATTAGTGCAGGTGTGTTGTGAAAAAGGGGGTTTTGAATCAAAAGGTATTGTGTTTGTTCATACAAGAAGAATTACTAGAAGTATGAATAATACACCTACAGCCTCTGTTCCTATGGCCACTCAACAGAGTACTTAGCCAGTGATTGTCCATATTGAGGATGATGTTCCATCATTGGGTCCCGAAACCACACATATGGATGAACCTACTCTTATAGAGAATAATCATGAAAAATTGGATAAAGATATTACAGAGTCAGGTAATTTTGAAGTTGCTCCATCATGTATGGACGCTTATGGTTCGGGCCCCGAGCCATCTTTTATGAGCTTTCTATCACCTGTTCAAGATATAGATAATATTGATTCTTCTCAAGCAGATGATTCATGTCATGAAAAGGAGGAAGAAACTCTCCAACAGGTCCTTGACAGGGTATACGAGACTAAAATTGTAGAATTGAAAAATGAACTAAAACAGTGTCAAGATAACGTAGCCTTGAAAGAGGTGGAAAATAAGACATTCAGGGAAGAGTTATTTAACTGGATTAACAGATGGAAGGAAGTGAAAATCAAGAAGAACCAATACAAGAAGAAAAAAAATCAATGATAGATACAAACCAACACTTGCTTGAACGAGTAGAACAACAGAGGCTAGTAATCATCAGGCTGAAAGCCAAACTTTCCATAGCCAGAAGAGTGGTCGATTTACAAAATAGAACCGGATGATTGTTTCTGGTTTCAGTTATATGGTTATCTCTCTATCAACAGGTAATAAAATCTTTTTAAATGCATGCTTGCAAAATCACAGATTTTGCAGGCACGCACATAATTTATTGTTCTTTTGTTATTTCTGTTAAAATTTATTTTAAACAAGATTCACATGTTTGTTTAAACAGGTGGACATGGTATCACTATCCTCAGCAAATACAGGATATTTTGGATTTCAATTGGATGATGTTGATGCTTCTTGAAGATTGGAATTTCGACACAGCCACGAATGTGCCAGTTCCTTTAAATCAGCAGATGTTTCAGGCTAGTCATTTTTTATTATTGTTATCCTATAGTGACAAGTGTTTGTTGAAGAGATTTGATGCACTTTAATAGTGATAGGACTCCTATAGTATTGCATACATCATTTATGAAAAAACTGAATCGAAAGACTAGTAGGATTATATAAACTAGTAATTTTTATGCACAGAGGATGGAGTGACTGAAGAAAAACATCATTGAAATATTATTTTGGTACTAGTTTTGTTCCTGACTGAGGTTTTATCTTCAGAGGTGGAATGTGACTGGAAATTTTTAGATTGATATCGTTGATCAGTATTATTTTGGATACTCTTTTTATATTTCAGTATATAATCTTCTACTTATAATATTGATGCAGTATACTTGGTTATGCTTGTATTCATTATGTGATATTATACTTTGTCAACACAATATTGTTATTTGAATTAGTACGTTATTATAGTTGAATTAATCAATGCTTTTATTGAAAATTCAAGATATAATGATATACATATTATTTTTTTCTTTGATCTCATTTGTATTTTTGCAATGATTTCATTTTGATCATTCTCTTTTATTCAAATATTTAATGTTGTTTATTAGTTGTTAATTAATTAAACATTTCAGAAAAATCCGAAGTAATTGCTTATTTCAATTTCTTTGTCAAGGTATCTTATAGCAGAATGATTTAGTGTGGATCGTTTAAATATTTTCATTTAAATCTTACTCCTTTATCTTTCTGTTCATCATTATATTAATTAATAATTAATATAATATTCAAATTGCTCTCAGTTGGGATAGGATAGTTTAGTTAGTGTTATCATAGTGTAGTTTATATTTAACAGTTGTTAAATAGAATTTGTGTAATTTTAGAATAATTTTAATAGTCTTTTATATTTAAAATACTAAATATAAAATCCTAAAAAATCGAAGACTGTCATTAAGAAAGCAATTATAGGATAACTTAGGTAGTAGAGAATTAATTTTTAAATTTCATTTAGATAGAAATAACATTAGGATAAACTTTCATAGAATTTTAGTTCTCCTTAAGAGAAAATTCAGTTGGTAGCAGGACCACAACCTACGAGGTTTTGTCATTCCAAACACACTAGAAGTTGCTTTAATCTTCTTGTGTGGACATAATCTCCTTTTTGGCCTAGGTCAGAAAATCAAGCCAACAGGGCCCTGATAATTTATCCTGAATTGAGACAGGTGAGGAGCCCACAAACATTGAGGATGGGCTGTCAGATATGTAGTTGTTCAAAGTCAACGTGGAAAATGATTATTATGCTCAAATAATTCAATTCTTGGGGATGGGAATCGCACCGGAGGAATTTTCAACAAGTCAGAAGAAGCAGTTGGTGGTTAAGGCTTCATATTTCCAATTCATTGCTGGACAACTATATAAACTAGGACCAGATTAGATTTTACGATGATGTGTCCTACCACATGAATAAGGGAATATTTTGGAAGAAGAACATGCATGAGTTGTTAGTGGACACTATGGAGGTCGAGCTACTCCAAGAAAGGTATGTCGTGCAAATATCTGGTGGCCTACTCTACATAATGATGTGATGGATTATGGATGGAGTTGTGATGTCTGTCAACGCACTGGAAAACCGTCATGATGGGATGAGATGCCTCTGGTACCATAAGTAACATTGCAACCATTTGATAAATGGGATGTGGACTTTGTGGGACCAATCAACCCACCTGAGAAGTGCACTGGTGCGCGATACATAATTATAACGACGGACTATTTGACGAGGAGGGTGGAGGATGCACCAGTCGTGGATTGCACCACTACAATTGCAGTGAGGTTCCTATCTAAAAATATTGTAACGTGGTTTGGATGACCAAGGATATTGATGAGAGACCAAGGAAGTTACTTCATCAACCATATGGTAAGTGCGCTAATGGAGGAATTACAGATACATCACAAGAAAAGTACCCCATATCATCCACAAGCAAACGGGATGATGGAATAGTTTAACAAGTTATTGGATCGCGCGCTTACAAAGGTATGTAATTTTAACCACGATGACTGGGATTTAATATTCCAGCAGTGTTGTCAGAATATCGCACCAATTACAAGAGATTAACGGGGCAGACACCATTCAAATTGGTATATGGGAAAGAGGGAGTTATGATGATGGAGTACATTGTTTTGAGTCTGCACATTGCCGCAATAAAGGATATGGACGATGAAGCAATGCTCAATGAGTGCATGGAGCAATTGGTATAGCTTGAGGAGAACCATTTTATTGTAGGATTCCACCAATGCGTTGAGGAGGATCACCAGAAGTCATGGCATGATCGCAACATAAATAATAAACAGTTTTAGTAGGGATATTTGGTGCTATTATATGACAAGAAGTTCATGAAGCATCCAGGGAAGTTACAGATGCATTGGTTAGGTCCATATCTCATTAATTCAATTACTTCAGGAGGTGCAATTCAACTATAGAAGTTAGATGGCATGATGCTGGAAAAGGTAGTGAATGGTAGCAGGAGGAAGCCCTATAGGATAGGGCCAAATTTGTACAATGCTTAATGCACTGCACAATGAAAAAAAAAGGAAGATAGGATAATGGATGAATGAAAGATGCACCAAGAAGAAGTGGTTGCATAAGAGTAGGAGTTAGTAGCACAGTTAGGAGGTCATGTTGTGATAGCCATGAGGTTGCAAGAAGAATTCAAATTAGTAATAAATGAAGACAGTTAAAATTAGTTAACCGGTGGCGATTGTGGAAATGGCACATCATGATGGTGATTCCGACCATAGGGGGGGAAAAATCGACGGTTGATTCAGGTAGTTAATGTAGGATTTGTTCATGATGATCCCGTTGATTTTGTAATGATGAGTATGAGTTGATCTGGCACTATAAGAAGGTGTTTGACACACTCGGAAGAAACCATTATGCAGAGTTGAGTTGAGTTGCAGAACTTCCAAGTGGTAAAGCGAGTTATTAAGAAAGAAAGAAGAGATTGAGGAGGTTTCTAAGTCTACAGAGGGTGTGTGATTATTGATCCTTGAGAGGAATTGGTGCGGCATGCAGAGTAACCCATATACCGTAGATATTTCTAGCAAGTGAGATTCACCAAACATACTAGTAGCAGTTATGAAAGAAGTAGCTAGTATACAAGTTGGATTGTCGACAGTGCAAAAGGGGAAGAGAAAGGCGGAGAGGCCTAGCTCTCTGGCACAATAGAAGAGACAGACCAGAACGTCCACAAACGTGTAAGGAGAAGACACTACACATATGGAGCCATTGAGATCGGGAATAGTGGAGTCTGCAGCTAGAGCACGGGTGCCTATCAAGGACATCCCTGGATATATCCCTCATAGTCGGCCTAGTGTGAAGGCTAGGAAGCCCATGAAGAATCAAAAGTATTAGATAAGGATGTTGATGATCCCACAAGGGATGGTATCCACTTTTGACATTGTGTCTATGTTGATGCAATTGAAATATGAATACCACTAACAACTTTCCTTAGAAGACATTGTGAATGAACCGTATGTATCAATGTTAGTGGTCGGAGGTGGGATGCTAGAGCGAATCCCAAAGGATTTGACAGGTGGGTTGGCTAGAGTTGATTTACTTGGATTGATCAACATGCCTCGCTTTAGGAGACCAACTGAAGTGAATGCATGCATGAAGCAGCTTTTGGTGTGCTTCCATGGTGGGTATTTTTGGTTAAATGAGCCATTTGAAGTCACAGTGGGATTGATTTCATAGATAATGAGGCTACCCATAGATGGGCCAGACCCCTCCCTATATATCCATAACAAAGATAATGACTGGAAGTTAGCAATAACTCTGAAGAAGCGCTATGCTCTAGAGCACGATGGGAGTACATACCGCATTGATAGCATCAATGACCCCGCAGTATGTATTGGTCCAAGGATTTTGGTGAGTAAAGTTGTAAGGAAGAACCACCTATTTCAATGTAATTCTAGGGTGGTCCCATGTGCTAAGTTATGTGCGTAAGGTGTGAAAATGAATTAGTTCATTTTTCTTATGAACCAATTAGTAGAGGATGCATTGGTCGCGCAGAAGGGTGAAAGACCATTCACATATAGTTGGCTCCTCATTTTGATTGCACTAGTGGTTTGGATGTAGCGAGATGATTACCAGGGGATGGACATCAAAGCAATAGAGGTATGAAAGGGTGTGAGATATCATAATTTATGGTAGGTCAAAGATGCAGAGAGAATGGTAGATTGATCAATCAAATTTTGGATCTACTGGGAAGTGCTAGAGGCGACACTGGTAAAAGTTCCAAGACTGAATAAGGAATCCATGACAAAATATCAAAGGATTGCATGGTTCACAATTGGACCACATGATATTCACATTCAAGCGTGGAGAGACCTTGCCAAGTAATTTCCAAGAAATTGTTTCCAATGAGGTACAAGGTGAATGATGCGGATTTGGAGGAAATGATTAATTATTGGCCCACGAAAGAGTGAGAACCAGTTAGTGTATCATAAATATCGATTGGACCTCCTGGATGGATGCACCTATTGGGACTGTGTGGAAAGATGACCAACAATATAATGAAGAATCATCAACAAAGATACCTACCGAAATAGAGGCACAACGCATACTCAAGGAACTAAGAAAAAAAAGGTGCATGGACCAAGCTACGAGCAGTAGCACTAGGTCATCAATGGAAGAGTAGTTAAACTGGCTCATCAAGGTCATTAACGATGCAACTGATGTTGTCACAAAGGATATCAAAAAATCAGCACAGGAAGGATTCGTCAAGGTAAGAACCAAACTAGATTATGTATATGACATTATTTCAAAAAGAGAACGAGAGGGTATGACTATGCATGAAACTGCATCAATGAGCACTGAGCCCCGGGCGAGGAATTCTCATATTCCCCTGACTAGGATTGATGTTGGAACCAAGGACTTAAATACCTCACTGCAATAGTTGCAGAGCATCTCACTGAATACCAATGCACTTCCCCTGTAGAATTTGGTACACATGCAGCATGTCGCCAGCCGAGATTTGGAAGAGAGACAGAAGGACATCACCAATCGATTTCTATAATCGCAGGAGAAAGAAAAGGTGACATAGAGAGAAGTTGAAAAACTACAGCGTGCGAAGAAGAAGTTGATTGAAGAAATAGTGCAGGAGATAGAAGAACTGAATAAATCACAAGAAGAGTTGAAGATGGAGAATGTTGAGGCAATCACTGATCTGAAGAATGAGACAAACTACCTCATCATCAAGAATGCCCACCTTTTCAAAAGTTGAGTACAAGTAGAAGCAGCAGTTTTGGATGCTTATAAGCACACCGGTGAAAACACCGCAGAAATCGATGCAATCGCAAAAGCAAAGCAACTTGGGGAAATTATTATGTAGATGCAGAAGGATAACAACATTTTCAATGCTCTGGTCTATCCAGAAAATCCTCCTAAGAAAATTGTCGAGAGGAAGACTTCCTTAGAAGAAGTGGCAGCACAACTTGAAGAGCTAGAGTGGGAAGCTACGAAGGTCATTGAGGCAAGGACAAAGTTTTGGGGCAGCGTCATCCAAGATGTGCAATTAGAGCAATTGAGCAAGAAGTTGCAGGAGGCCTAAGAGAAACTAATGACACTGAAGACCGCCTTACGAGTGATGCCACCAGTCATCTAGATTACACGGTTGACCGAAATGAGGGACTTGAATCTGAGGGTTGGAAAGCCTCAGGAGAGATAGCAAACGAGAAATGAGTAGCTCGATGAGTTCCAAAACATTGGATCACAACTGTTTGTGAAGGAACTTGCCGCAGTACAAGTTGTACAAGAAGGAAAGAAAGAAGTCACTGAAAAGATAGTGGAGCACCCATTGAAGCAGGATTTGCTGGGAAGTAAGGAAATTGCTGAGAGAATTCAAGCGCAAGTGAACGTGATCACTCAGCAATATGCTAACTTCACACTGAAGATAAATGAGTACACCATGTCCACCTGACGTGGCTCGAGGGTGAGCCACAAGATTTAGTTGGGGGCCTGTTGGCAGGGATTTTGGACACATTAATTGCATATCTTTGTGGATGTTGCATAAGCTCAAAAGACATTGCACAAGAGGAATATTAGTGTGCAAAGCATAAATTATAATATATTTTATATTTTGTGTCACCTTTTTGTACTTTGGACCATATTTTGTTCATATTGGTCATGATTTTGTAGAATCAGTTAAGAGTTAGTTATGAATTTGTCCAAGTGGACCTTGAATGTAAACGCACAAGCCTATGAATAGAAGTGGAATCATAAGTGTTGAAGTAGAGGGAATAGACATATAGAGAAACTGAGACATATCTGTTGATCTATAGATTCATTTTTTAATCTATGGATTATTGCGTGAAAGTAATATGACAACTCGAAATTTGATATAAAATAATGTTTTCTTTTATCTTTCATTATCTTACTGCTACTACAATCATATGGCGAACGTTTAGCGGATCTATGACATGGATCTATGATACGATGTTTTCTTTCTTTTAATGATGTTATTTTACTCGATCTATTTTTGCCTCAGTTAGGTTATTTCATTTGTAATATAATGATGTGATCTAATTGTGAACAATGATAAATGTTTGTGTTAATGCCTAAGTAATCAGATATGTTAATACTGCGCCGAGTTGTTAAAATTGATGCCACATTGTCCCCTCCTATTCTATGGAAAGTTCGTTCTGACATCTCTCCCTTGAACATCTTGGGTGAGACTTCATCTGTTTCACGAGTATTGCTGGCTAGGGTAAAACCTAGATGGGTCGGTGCTCAGGGATATCACGATGAGCTGAGCATCGATAGAGTGGGAACCCCTATCTACTGGTTTTGTTGGTTGGGTTTGCATTAACAAGTTTTTCTTCACCTACAACCTTACAAGAGATCCTCCCCGCAATGCAATAGGATTTATAAGTAGGTTCTAAAGTTCCATGGTCCATATAAGGTTCTTATGAAGATTGGGTCTGTTGCTTATAAATTGGAACTATCTCCTTCTCACGTTTACCCTGTATTTGCATATTTAGAGTGGTTTTTTCAGTTATAAAAAAAGGTTAAAT
Source organism: Pseudotsuga menziesii (assembly GCA_001517045.1). Classification (NCBI taxonomy): domain Eukaryota; kingdom Viridiplantae; phylum Streptophyta; class Pinopsida; order Pinales; family Pinaceae; genus Pseudotsuga; species Pseudotsuga menziesii. The sequence goes on along the minus strand of LPNX010166765.1, from coordinate 152,610 downwards.
AGAGATTTAGAGCAATATTGTTCAGGTTATGCTCATTTTACATTTTTAATCTCGAAACCCTAGTTCTATTTATAGGTTTTTGGGCTCGTTGGGTGGAATTTTTGCCAATTGTTTTTTCTATTCATAGTAGATTTACGACATTCTGATTATTATAGTAGTTCTTCTTCTTTACATATGTATTGTTCATTTAAATTACATGTTTGGATCAGGGAATAATAATTATACACTTAGCTATGGGAAGTGCCTAGGCATAGCCCTAAAACTCATTCTTTAGACTACCACATGAACCCCGAAGTAGTTGTCCATTAAGAGGAACTACTAGCGAAAATGGAAACGACCCTTACTTGATTGACTAGTTCCGACCTTTGAGGTAAATCAAGAGTTTTCCTTTGTGGAAAATTGGTTATTAATCTTACATGAGTTGTAGAGTGAGAGGTACTTCCCCAATATGCAAGTCATTAGATAGCATTGGTGGTCTAATGACTTAGGATATGAAAAAACCTTTAGGTGGTCTAAGGTATATTCAGTATAAATTTATATGTTTTTTCATATCTTCTTTGCTTTAGGAAGCTGAATATACCTTTGTTCCATATCTATTTCCAGTTGATAAATAGAATATTGCATCTATCTAGAGTCGTCACAGACCAATTCCACTGAAAATGAAAAAAATGAGTATAAATTTATATGTTTTTTCATATCTTCTTTGCTTTAGGTCTGTTTCACTTGAAAATTCACTGGAACACCTACAATTCCATTCTTCATATTTCCTTCCTTGAATACCCTATCCCAAATTTCACTTTTGAAATCCATAAATCCCAATTTTTTGCTTCCCTGTCTCTCAGAAAGTGTCAAAAACCTAGTCAAACCCCATTTACCCATCATGTTCTTTCCCAACTCCAAATTTCCTTTTCTAAAAACAAAAATTGTTTTGTTTTTCTATCCATTCCTAAAAACAACTTGTTGTTATGTTTGTCACCTGCGCAAAATAAAACAAACAAATTGAAGAGGAAGTTTCCTCCCTTAATACAAAAATCCAAGATATGGATGAAAGAATTATTATCCTCCATCTCTATCATTCATCCCTGAACAATAGATGACAACCAGAGTCTTCTGCATCCATTGGGTTCTCTTCTACCAAAAATTTTCATGGGCCAAATCTTGATTTTCCTCACTTCAATGATGATGATATGACTAGATGGATATGCATGATAGAATAATATTTCATTCTGCATAACACTTTTGATGTCACCAAATTCCCATTTGCATCATTTCATTTGGAACATGAATCTCTTCAATGGTTTTGTTGGTACATCAAGGATCATGAAGAGCCAAAATGGACAGATTGTTTCCAACTCCTTTTGCAACGATTTGGTCCTAGTTATTTTGATGAATTCACATGAGCACTCACTAAGCCTCACGAAAATGGCACTATGAGAGAGTATCCGACAAAATTTGAGAAACTGACCAATCACACAGAAGGATTCTCTGATGCATTCTACATGAATTGTTTTATTAGTGGTCTAAAGGATGCAATCCGATTTGAGGTTAAAATTTTATGTCCTCACACAATGATGGAATCCCTAGGGTGTAATGCCCCGGTTTTGACTCCATTACATTAGATGTATATGATGTATAAATTGTAAATGATCAGGGTGTGGAGCTAAAGGCCAAGGCCCCACCATTGATCGGTTATGTTATGTTTTGTATTTGAATTGTCACCGATGGTATATCGGGGCATGCGGCATATATTATGATGGTCATCATGTAAATATGCATCTATAATTAAAAATGAACCCGACCAGCTACGATCACGGCAACTAAAATGGGAAAGGGACATGATTTTCACAAGGATAGGGGTGGGGGGAATTGTCAACCTTGGCCAATGAGAGAAAAACCCATGTGTCTTCTTCCTTTATTTTATTCCAACCACTTTCATTAAGAAAGACTGCTGGTGGTTGAGGTAGTTAATTGTTTTGGGGAGTGGGGTGGCAGGACTGTCAGTCCTCACCCACACGCACACTCCACCATGGTTGACTTCACTATGGCTGGGAAAAATGAATTCCATCATTCATGCAGGGATTTTCCACTCTCCCCGCGACTGTGCAAAAATGCTCGCACACTTGCAATTCGTGTCCCCTCCATTGTTGTTCATTCTCACGCAGAGGGATTCTTTCCCGTTTTTCATCTTTATGCACAAGATTTTGCTGGATTTAACCACGCAGTAGTTTTCCTTTGCGAATTGGAGAATGGTGTGGCTTCGTCCTTTACTCATGGGTTGATTTGTGGGTTTTGCATTGTGGTTGTATATGCACTGGTCGGGATACTGTAAATTCGTCCCCAAGTGTGGTCTGCATATGTTTTTCCTCAGCAACCTCGACTGTGAAAACGGACTGCTGTTTTCCTTGTGTATGTTGGTAATGTATGCTAATTATATTCCATAACTATTCTTTCCCCATGTCCACTGATACGTTCGGGACTGTATGATTCGCTTGGGATTCGTTTTCCCTTTTTAAGCTGTGACAACTAAATTAATTGCCTGAGTGCAATGGTTTGTCTTCAGACTGTGAGAGGAGTAGGGATGTTGGCTTAGATTTGCTTGATAAGCCTGGTGGTTGGAAACCACACAGACAGAGCTAGAGGCTTGGCCTTCTTCTCCATCACCCCTGAATAGCACTGGAAGGGAATGCAGGGCCTGAGGGACTATGTAGCAGAGAAGGGAATGATTCCTTGTGTTGGGTGTGTTTGGGTGTCTTAGAGGTCAGGCTAGTTCTGGTGTAGGAGTTCTTGGCTCTGTAATGGGCTCACCAGCTTAGCAATTTTCCTTCTCCAACTCCTTAATGGCCTGATAAACCCAACTCTATTAGCTTGGCTGTGTGTTTTTTGTATCCTTGGCTATGTGTAATCCTGCTAGTTCCCTTATTCCTTGGAGAATCATGCCCAGCTCAGGGGTGGCAGCGCTACTGAGAGATTAAGGAGCATGCTAGCCTATGGTTGGGTGGAACATTGTAGCGACCTAGCTGGTTGTGGAAGGAGTTTTCATAAGATAAGTAATCTTTCCTATTTTACTTCTGCAACTATATTTACTGTTAATGAATGTAATGAACATGTCGAATGCTTGTAGAAATGTATGTGGTTTTCGCTGTGTATGACAAATGAATGGAATATGTGCATGTTTCACTATAATGCATTTCCCTACAACACTCTGTTTATGCAATTTTTATCATGTACGTGTTCATGGGGCTCTTAGTCCGCTGTGATTAAAGTTCAAGTCGCATCCTCTACGCTGGTCAGAGGCATGGGAACGTGACATAGAGTTACCTAAGTTGGTAGAGGAAAATATCATAGCTTAATGAAACTCCAAATCTACTTCTGATCCATTCAAAAATATGGTTTCCCAAAGACCTCCAATCACATCAACTCCTAGAACCACTTCTATCAAGCATTTTCCTGAAGTCGAGATGTAGACACGTAGAGAAAAACAGATTTGTTATAATTGTTATGATAAATTCACTTGGGGACATAGATGTGTTAAGAAATAACTCTATCTCTTGGATGTGGATTCTCCACCTGCACCTGAAATTTGTGAAGATTCTTAGGATCTAGTAGATGATCAAGTGGATATTCAACAATCTCCTGTTGACCCTCCTTCTTAGGAAAACTGCCTAGATATATCTCTCCATCCATTGGAAGGAGTCACCACCCCACAAACCATGTAGTTCAAGGGTTTCTTCTAGAATATCCTTCTTACAATACTCATTGAATATGGTATAAATCATAACTCCATTGACCCTCAGATCGCTAAAAAGGATGATTTTTTTCCCATCCTTGCTTTAGCTTTGAAGTCATAATCGCCAATGGGGCCACCTTACCTTGCAAGGGGAAGTCTCGCAATGTGTGTATCTCTATTGGATATTATAACTTGCACTCCAACATGTTTTCATTACCCTTAGGAAGATGTGATGTGGTTTTGGGTGATCAATGTTTACGCACAGTTGGACCCATCTTATGGGATTTTTCTGAACTTTCGATATAGTCTTGAATCAGTGGGAAAAAAAACACATTGAACCGATTAAAACCAGGGTCTCTCAACATCATCAGTTCACATTGCATGGAAAATATCCTTAAAAATAGTTCACATCATGTCATCGCTCAACTCCATTCCATTCATATGCAACCATCAATAGTCTACACTACTCTCTTAGATATACAACAAATTTTGGGTAAGGAAATATTATGACAAATGCTCTCTCTCGCAAATTTGATGAACACGTTTCTCTTTCAACTATTTCTATTCCTATTATAAATTGGTTGCAATCTATTTAGCAAGACTATGTCAATGAATCTTTATTATTTGAAATCATCCAATAGTTGAATGATAACCATTTTGTTGCACCACATTACTCTTAGGATTGTGCATCTCTACGATACAAGGTTCTTTTGGTGCTTCCCCAAAGCACACATGTTCAACAGGTTGTCTTCTATGAACTCCATGTTTATCCATCGGCATGGCACTCTCGGTTCCTTAAAACATATGTATGGACATGGCGTAACTTGTTTTGGAAGGGAATGAAAAGGTAAATTCAACAAATGGTGGATGACTGTGATACCTTCAAGTACCATAAGGGTGAAACGACACTCCTTCTGGGTTTTCTTGAACCCTTTCCCATCCCCACATGGATTTGGACAGATATTTTGATGGATTTCATTAAAGGGATCCCTAAATATGTAGTGTATACAATGATATTGGTTGTGGTTTATTGCCTCTCCAAATATAGTCATTTTTGTGCCCTCATTCATCACTATAAAATCTCCTCAATCACGCAAATTTTCATGGACTAGATATTCCATATTCATGGAAGCCCTTCTTCCATTGTCTCAAATCGTGATGCAACTTTTGTAAGCCATTTTTTGACAAAACTATTTTTCCAGACTGGGAACAAACTCAAGATGAGTTTAGGGTATTGCCCACATATATATAGTCACATTGAAATTATCAACAAATTTTTGGAAACTTATATTCGTTACTTCACTTCTTAACAAAAACATCAATGGGAAAATTTTCTCCCTCTCATTGAATGGTCCTAAAATACCTCCTACCACACTGCATCTAAAATGACTCCATATGAAGAAGTATATGGTCAAACACCACTAGTGATACTTCCATACACCCCCAATAGTACACAAGTTTAGGAATTTGACATTGTTATCCTGAACCAAGATCAAATTCTTCACATTTTGTAAGACAATCTTCACATGGAAAGAAACCGAATGAAATAACAAGTAGATCAAAACCATTATGAGCACACGTTTCAAGTCGGTGATATGGGTATTCTTCATCTACAACCTTACAAGAGATCATCCTTGCAACATAAAGGGAGTCATAAGCCAGATCCAAAGTTCCATGGGCCATATAAGGTTCTTATGAAGATTGGGTCGGTTTCCTATAAATTGGAACTACCTCCTTCTTCTCATACTTACCTAGTATTTCATGTCTCTTTCCTTAAGAAATTTTTTGGAACCAACGTGAGAGCACAAATTGTCTTACCAGAAATGGATAATGAAGGATCCATCATTTTGGAGCCGAAGGCCATCCTTAATAGGTGCAATCATCAACTTCACTCTCAATCCATCAAAGAGGTATTAATTCAATGACATGGCATGCAACTATAGTATGCTACATGGGAACCACTGCTTCAAGTTCAACAACAATTTCCACATCTAAAGCTTTGAGGAAAAATATTTTCTAAGAGGGAGGGGATGTTAGGAAACCCTATCACCCCTTCTCTTTACTTTTTTAGTATATTGTTGTTGGACGCATATGCTTTGTAAGTCTCCCCATGAGTATATTAAATTGTTGGTTGGGTTAATTGTCTAATTAAATAAACTGTTGAAAATCCAAAAACATAAATTGTCAACCCGAGGAAATATTTTATATCAAAGATATCGTACAATATCTATGCAAGCACATTTTCTACCTGACACTATTGATCTATTGGTATGAAATTGAAACTCATTGAAAACTATATCACACCTTCTTGAAAATAAATTAAACCTAAAAACTATTCATGAAACCAAACTGTAATCCTAATCACACATCAAACAAAATAATTTCTTATGAAGCAAGATCTAATTGCATGAATCTACAAGAAGTGTTATGTTTGCTAATGATCTATCAAACGAATTAACAGGAAAAAAAATATCATAAATCAAATGAATGAAAGCATACAACTATGATAAATCTAATGAATGAAAGCATACAACTATGATAAATCTAATGAATGAAAGGATGAACTAAATAATAAGAAAATATTCATAATAAAACTATTACAATCAACACTACCAACATATTCTCAGGGAAGAGGGCCCTTCCTCCATTGAGTAGAGCTGGATCTCCACAATGAAAGTCTACAACTCCAAAATTAAGAAACTTCCAGCATGTATTATCAGAATAAAATCATTACAACAGAGTTTGGATCAAATCCTACAACCTAAAATTGATTTCTCCCTCTCCCCCTCTTCTCATGATATTGATTACATATTTATACATAAAATTCTCTTAGGAGAATGAGAAACCAAATCCCCAACTTGATATGTTTCAACAAAATTACTAATTTGGAAAACTGGCCGCAACAGTAAATATGGGAATTACACGTTTAGAGAACCAGTTGTATATCTTAAACCATAGCTTTGTTTGGTGATTTCCTCATGTCTCAGGTAAACGAGGTTGTTACGCACAAAACCCATGTCAATTGTTTTTTAGATTCTTTTTCTATATGCCCACAAATCGAGACATGAATCAAGGTGTTTTTATATGGCATGTGTTTTTTGTTAAGGCCAGTTGATCATGAGCTGGAGGCTTCAACCCTGAGTGTTGTTGTTGTTAATATGAAAAATAATTCTGTAAACTATCTTTAGTAAAATTATGCATAATATTCCTCAATTCATTAAAAATAAAGGAAAAGAATCATGATTAACCACTATAGCATCAATGGAAGTAACATGGTATTTTATGGCTAGTTACATCAAATGGATGGAAAATGGAATGATAAATGGATAATAATATGAAGAAGAGAGATGAAATATATGTCGATAGGTGATGAAAATATGTACAAATCCGTGACCCAACATCACCCCCAATATGATCTTGTTGCATGTCCTCATGCAACCCAAAACGTGTGTAGCATCCAAACTAGAAAGATTCATTCAATTGTTGCTTTCATTTTACCATTGGCACGATTGTAGTCTGAAGAGATGAAAAGTTCAGCAGAGTTGCAGCCGCGAAATGGGAAAGTTTGGCATAATTTGGTAAAGTCACAGTCGATGTATAAGACAAATATAGCGGATTCACAACTACGAGGATAGGAAAAATGGAAAAATTGGCGTAGTCGCACCTAGTGTATAAGGAAAATTTGGCGAAGTCACACCTGCAAAAATAAGAAAAATGGACAAAATTGGCGGAGTCGTAGCTTGTGTATAAGGAAAATTTGGTGAATTCATAGTTGCAAAAATAGTAATAAAGGACAAAATTAGTGGAGTTGTAGCTGGTGTATAAGGAAAATCTAGCAAAGTCATAGCTGTGAAAATAGGAAAAATTGGCAAAGTCGCAGCCTATGTATAAAATAGATTTGGCAGAGTCACAACCATTTAGAAAAGAATTTGGCAGAAAATTTAGAGGAGTTGCAGCCATTTTATTAGATAATTTGGCGAAAAATTTAGCAGAGTCACAACCATTTTAACAGATAATTTGGAGAAACATTTAGCGGATTCATAGCCATTAGAACATAAAAATTCCGAAGTCATTTTCTCCCAAACGTCGAATTAGATTCAGCTGAAATTTTGTAGGAAGGTTTTTGCTAGTCCAATGCATCTACACACAAAAAATTAGAGATACCCACATCATGTATTTCGAGAAAAATGCAAATTGGCTGTAGGTGATGATGGACCATGGTCTTTTTCTCGAAAACCATGCAACATTTTTTTTTCTTCTGAAACTTGGTGATTATGTTCCTCTTACAATAATGCCTCTACTCCCCAAAAATAAAATTCACCTGATGCACAGATCTCGAGATACGGGAAAAATGGATGTAGGTGATGATGGCCATTTTATTAAAAACCGTGCATTGGATTAGGCTGAAACTTACCAAATTTGTTCATCTTGATATTATGCACTTGTTGTCCAAGTTTTGGGAAAATTCACTTTACCAATTGCAAGATATGCTTACTTCAATTTCTGCACTTTTGCAAGTTGTGAATGAGTAAAAACAAGTATGTTTGCGAGATTGATCTAAGCATTCACATTAGCATATAGTGTTTAGAAGTGAATTACACAAATATTGCCAAACACCACTCCCCAAAACTGAATATGTCACATGTCCTCATGCAAAAGAAGAGTTGTCATCTTAGTTGTAAATAGCCATCTCCCCCAAACTCAATATACTCTCATTCTCAATTACCTTGGAAGATATAAACCAATATATGCAGCATTCAATGATTCTCAAATTAATTTTCACAAACATTTTCATCTTTAACAGTTGGCCCATTTCTCCATGGAAAAGAACATATCGTAGATTTGTTTAGGATGTTGCTACATGAATGTAGATATCATAATTTTATGGCTCTCCATCATTCAACAAAAATCATGCATATAAATGTTGTGATAGAATCAAACCTAATTCAAATCATCTCATGGTATCAAAATGCTAATTTTACCATGTAAATAAGATTACCGAGCAAACATGTGGCTTCCCCAAGATAAAATATGGAAATTCCAATGAGTTTTGTATCCCTCCAATATTAATGTGGAGAAAAGAATGTCATAAAATTGTCTCATCTTCTACCTACACCATAATACTGTTAAGGATGTGTTGGAGTAATACTCTAATTACTAATTTTGAAATATTCCCATGTAATTCTTACCTAATAAATGTTGAAGCTTTTTTTTATTTCACACTCCTTTCAACTCATTTCATTCATGAACTAGCTAATCTTCCAAGTCACCTAAATTCTCAAAGGCATTTTCTTCCTAATTGGATTTCCTTTCAGATCCACTTGTTGACAGATATTATCATTATCTTCACAAGGAAGAAATTTTATGGAACTTGGTATTACTCATGAGATAAAAGTTCTTGCAAAGGAAATTCATATTTTCACTAGTGATGCATTCATATAAGGCCACAAGAATACAAGGGAGTATCCAAAAGTGTTGTATATCATCATCTGAAATTTCCTCCTTATACCAATAAAATTATACCTTTCTATTGTTGTTAATCCTTACTGGTTCAAACTTAGTGAAAATAGACCAAAGGAATACCAAACATTGTTCAAATCCTACCATAGATTTTTTTCTAAGACTATAGTAGCATGCTAAATCCTGAGTATATAGTGCAGATCTTTGAAATGCATCCTCTATTGTATGGTAGCATAGGCTTATTCTATTGTAGGTTCTTGTGACTAGCCTATCCTTTTCTTCCAATATGTGTATCAGCTGCTTTATTTCTCTTCACTATTTCTATGTGGCAACAGAGCATTGTTTATTACTGTTGGTTCTTGTGTGGAAGCAAAAAGGAATATTATTATTCTTGGGTAGCTAAGATGTTGGGTAGGACTTTGAAGTGGATATGCATGAATTGGAATGATGAAGTGTTAGAATTGAGTGGGAAAGGATGGGAATGGATGGACAAAAAATGTTATATAGAAAACAGAAATGGATAATTCTCAATGGTTCTTCATGACATTTTCCTAAATATTTAATAAATAAAACTCATGCTATTTTACCTCAAGATTTACCTCCACTGAATATTTGATTGGCATGGATGAGTTGATGTCTGTTGGAGCTAATGTAGGACAAATTGTTGTTGAGAGAGATGTAGCATGTTTGAGAATGAATCTGATATGAAATGAGGAAATGTTCAAGCTGACTAAAAACAAATGCTACCAACTGAATGAACATAATACCATTGAACTTCTAGAACAAAAAAATATAGTCTTCGCCCAATATGCATTCTTATGTACAATTTAATCCATGTGAATGAATTTTCTTGAAGTCGAACATGGAGAAACTTCGTTGGATTACCAATCAATAATGAAAATCGTTAACCAACGCAAGACAACTCACTAGTGATGAAAATGAGCTATCAAATTATAGTAGTACAACCTGTCAGGTACGAATGTATGTGTTTAGGTTGAGTAACCTACAATATCTAACAAACCAGAGACATTGATGCATTCCCTTCATCATCAACGAGGAGATTTACCATTGATGGTTGTAAAATTTCAAGGTACTTGACATAACTCAATCCTTGTTTCCCAATTAGTGTGTTGAGGTCAATGGGACAAGACCATTGGAAGGTGGAAATTCATGAATTCCACATCATCCAATATGAGTACAAAACAAATGATTGTGAAGAACTAGAGATGAAATTATTTCTCCAACAAGTAGGATTTATTGGTAAAATGAAAAGGATAGGGGGTAACTCATCATGTACGAGAGATGAGAGACATTAGTCATGGGTTATGTGTGAGTGGATTGGATAGTATGAGAGTAATTAAATGGATCAGAAGGTAATGGAAGTGATGGAATGGTGGAGACATGAAGGAAATGTATGGGAAATCATGATGTTCGTATATGATCATGATGGAGGAAAGGTATTTTGGGAGGCTTCTTCAGATGCAATTCATGTAGAAATGGAAATTGACTTATGGAACATTGGTATTCATATGGTTTGCACATTAATCTCTCCATTTTTTTATGTTCTCAATTCATTTTCAAATTGATAAAAATTATTCAAGAGGCACTCATGCATGTGTTGACCTTTTTCTTCCAGGGACCTCCAAAAACCTAGCAATTTCTTGCAATAAAACATGAGATGAATGGAGAAAAGAGATGATTGGTCTCTCTTCACCTAAAAAATATGAAAAAAACAACAATAAATTTCTTATAGAACAAATCCAAATAAAAGTGAACAAAGCAAAATCCACTTTATACATGTGGAAAAGCAATGGCCATCTAGACTCACCAACAGTATTCCAATCATAATTTTTCCATTCCTAGTACAATTTAAGTGATTAAAAATCCAAATGAAATTAAATTCATAGTTATATGTCCCTAGAAACATGTTTTTAAAATTCTAGGTAATGATATTCCAAATTGCTTAGTAACAACATGCATGACAAGGTGTTTTTTGAATTATAGACTAGATCAACAATCACGGTTTCAGGAATAAATTTTTTGTTCGATAACGAATTGATGTGATTCCAATTGGATATGAAAGTAGATTCATTTAGGGATACCCAATAGAAACATGTTTTGAATATAGTAATAATTGATGGATCAAATAGGCCAATGAACAGTCTAGGAAACAGAGTTTTAGGAACGTTGATTTGTGATAGGAATTCGGTATGTTGGTCATAAAATTTGCAAACGATATCAGAATGGAGTGATTCAAATTGAGCTGTAAACTATATTCATATTGGAATATACCAAAGAAATATTTTTGCAAGATATTTCCAATAAGGCATCCAAAAAGTGACTATCGCGGCTCTGTTCCTAAGCTTCCTGCTTGACACCCCGTTAGTATTTTGACCATAAATTTTATGTTTGATGCCCAACATAAGAAATTCAATTTTTTTTTGGAAACTAGAATCAAAGGGATAATTGGGTTGTAAATATTTTTTAAAAATAACTCCATTTGGTCTCCCAAAAATGGACTGTTCCAACTGTGTTTCAGTAAATATTTCGAGCCAAAATGCCACAGAAATCCAATAAAATAAATATGGATCCAAAAAAGTGACCGAAATAGATGTGAATGTTTTTAATGATGTAAATTTAAATATATCATACACCCAAAAAATTTCAAGCATTGAGTACCTAGATTGACTTAGACAGTCTGTTGCAGCAGCGACTGCAACTCTTAAAAAATGATATAATGTTGAAATAAATCCTGTGTATTTTTATGGATGGGTTATATATAAATGAAAACTAAATAAATACAATGATTTTCAACACACATGTATCTAGAACTCAAAAAATTTCACCTATAGGACAGTCATAGCTTGGTTTTGTAGCACACTATTATAGCTGACAGTTTCAGACTGTTACAGTTGATAGTAATCTACAACACTGTAACAATGTCAGTGCAGCTAACAGATTCATTCCCAAGTTCAAGCTTGAAGGGTTCCATAATTGTTGGCTCATTTTCTCATGGAGAATTCATTCACCAATGCTTCCTTGCTCTTACCCACTTCTTGAAAATGAGAGATTAGTAATATGGGTGGCTCTTATTGCACCATGTGTCCAAGAGTTCTTATTCAAAACAAAATGATACTATCTATGAATATAAGTGAAAAATTGAATGGGATATTACCAATTTTATTTATTTGCAATATCCTACACTACTTGGAAATAACAAATTCTTTTCAAGTGCACGAAAAATTCCAATGGAGCCACTTTCAAAGAAATGACTCAAGTATTCTCATACTCCCAACATAAAAATATAACTTTATGAATGCTAGGATATGAACGATCGAATTCCCTTGAAATGATGGTACCAAGAATTGGTGAAGTATGGAATGATGCTACAGACCGATGACAGATTGAAACCAAGTTTCAATATAGTCTTTGTTCCCTTGATTTCTCATGGTTGTCACACCATGAATCTCCTTATTAAACTGATCTTCCTGAATGCATAAGAGATTTAGATCTAATGATGTGAAAGATGCTTCCATATTTGGTTTAAATGTCTATTCTTCATCAAATTTGTTGGTCTTGTTAACTTGTTGATGATCATAAGAAAATCCACTTCCAAGTCTTCGATTTAAAACATGTACAGGCCTTGTATAAATTTATTGCAACAACGTGAAGTATTTTTTGCAGCGGTGTAGGTGAGGTAGAATTGGAGGTACATGTAGGAATATTTGGTAGTTCAACACTATAAGCATATTGTACTTATTTATTATGGTTAGGGTGGAGGGCGGACTTGAAAGGAAATTGTGTTGGATACCAAGGAGTTTGATGAGAAGATAGATGTGGCTGATGTAGAGTATTAGTTTGTGAGGTTGATATTGAAAGACCAAGTTCTGTTGCAGCATGAGGGAGAGTGGCCATGTGATCATAATATAGGCCATTCCAACCTTGTGGATAAGGTAGGTAAGAGTTAAATTGAGGCTACAATAGCTGCATGGTGGAGGAGTATTCAATGATTGAGTATGAGAGTAAGGAAATAGAGGGATAGAGTTTTGAACCATACATGTACGCCATAATTTCCATGAATGTTGCAATGATTTTGCTGAAACTCCCAGATCTCTTTGATATGTTTCATTCATCCATGGTAAGGAGGGAAAATGATCTATGGAATGATTCAGGTCACATATGCCACAAATTGTGAGACTATCCAAAAGACAATCCACTGCAAGATGTTTCTTCTGGCACTGAGGGAAAACTATTTCTTTAAACTCCTCATGCTTTTCCTTAACCTACAAAACAACCCATTGTGAATTTATTGAACCATTGATATCAACGTCATAATTTTCAAATAAATTATTGATTTCGGCTCGTAAGACTCTTGTTTTTGTAGCAGATTTCAAAATTAGAGATAAAAGTTCCTTAGAATTCTTACCAGTCTTGAATTTTCCTCTTGAATACCTTATAAATAACTCATAAACATCATCATATGATAGTTGAAATACATCACATTTTCCCATCATATTTAATATTTCTAAATATTCATCTTGGACTCCTTTAAGTAGGTCTGTTTTCAAATTCTCCTTCCCACTGAGGCTCACGAACCATCGGAGGGTTGTTCCTTTTAGAGTAAGGGGAAACAAATTCAACTTTTGATCATTAGAAAAATAGCCATATCCTCTACAAATTACTCCTAATTGAAATAGAAATACATCAAGGTATTCATTTTCCAAACCATGAAAATTTGGTAGAACATGTGGGGGAATGATTTTCGTTGGTGCCACTCTTCATGAATATCTGATAGGAAATTCAAAGGTAATGACTTCTTCATCTTTCTTACCTACCATCTCTTCATTAGATTCTTTAGGTGCTATCTTGAGGCTCCTCCTTCGAATGTTCCTATGAACTTGTTAGTATAATGGGTGGTGATTACAACACCACTAAGGGGAATGATACAATTTATGCCCCAAAAGTTGAAAATGAAATAAAAATGAATGCAAAGAAAGAAGAAAAACCTTACTCAAAGCAAATTCAATAAACTGAAAAGTAATCATGAAACCTACATGCCCTACTTTAACAATGCATATACAAGACAATGTCTGATGTACTTTTGCACCATTGATAACTTCCATAGAAACGATGCCAAAATGTTGGTTGGGTTAATTGTCTAATTCAATAAACAACTGAAACTCCCAAAACATAAATTTTCAACCCGAGGAAGACTTTTATTTCAAATCTATCGTGCAGTATATATGCAAGCACAATTTCTACCTTACACTGTTTATCTATTGGTATGAAATCGAAACTCATTGAAAACTAGATCACACCTTCTTGAAAATAAATTAAACCTAAAACCTATTCATGAAACCAAACTGTGAATCTAATCACACTTAAAAAAAATCAATTATTATCAATCAAGATCTGATTTCCTAAATCTAAAAGAAGTACTAAGTTGGCCAATGATCTATCAAACGGATTAACAAGAAAACAACTATGATAAATCTAATGAATTAAATCATAAAACTATGATAAATCTAATGAATTAAAGCATGAACTAAATAATAAAACACTTACAATCAATGCTACCAACATATGCTCAGGGAAGAGGACCCTTCCTCCACTGAGCAGAGTTGGACCTCCACAATGAAAGTCTACAACTCCAGGATTAAGAAATGGCCAGCATGTATTATAAAAACGAAACCATTACAACAGATTCTAGATAAAATCCTACAACATAACATTTCTTTATCCCTATTCCCCATTCTCATGATATTGATTACATATTTATGCATAAAATTCTCTTAGGAGAATGAGAAACTGAATCCCCAACTTGATCTATTTCAATAAGTTTTCTAATTTGAAAAACCGGCCGCAACCATAAATATGGGAATTACACATTTAGAGATCCAGCTGTATATATTAAACCATGGATTTTTTGGTGGTTTCCTCACTAATCAGGTAATTGAGGCCATTGTGCACAAAACCCATGTCCTATATTTTCGATATTCTTTTCCATCTGCCCACAAATCGAGACATGAATCAAGGTGTTTTTATCTGGAATGCGTTTTTGGTTAAGGTTGTTTGATCATGAGCTAGAGGCTTGAACCCTGAGTGTTGCTGCCGTTAATATGAAAAATCACTCTGAAACCATCATTGATAAAATTATACATAATAGTATTCAATTCATTAAAAATAAAGGAAAATAATCATGATTAACCACTAAAGCATCAATGGAAGTAGCATGGTATTTTATGGGCAGTTACAAAAAATGGATGGAAAATGGAATGATAAATGGATAATAATATGAAGAAGAGGGATGAAATATATGTCTATATGTGATGAAAATATGGAAAAATCTATGACCCAACATGTATTATCCCACATTCATGGGGAATAACTGTTTTTTAGATTAGACTTAGTATTTAAGTATGTGTTGAGGACAGTGAAGGCATCCATGAGTTATTTGTATTGATATTTCTCAAAGGAGTTTGGCCCCTAGAAGTGGTTTGTGATCAATACAATTCCTTTTGTATTTTGTTATTTCTGTTATATCATGCATTTTCATTCTTTATCGCAAGAGTTTCTCACAAAGCCTTTAACAAAATTATGGAGAATGCTTTAACTAAGGTTTGTAAAGTGAAACGAGATAACTAGGACTTAAAAATATTGACTATACTATAGGCTTATCAAACCATTTGTAATAAATTGACAGGTTAGATGCCATTCAGGTTAGTTTATTGATAACAGGTTTCTATTCCCATGGAATACGCTGTGCCTAGTCTAAGAATGGTTTCTTTCATCAGTATGTCTGATACTAGTGCAGTCGAGGAAAGGTTGTCATAGTTACTCCAGTTAGAATAATATCACTTCATTATAGGATTTCACCAACAAGTTTATAAAGAGAGACAAAATGATTGGAATGATAAACACATGAAGAAGAAACACTTCCAGTGAGGGGACCTTGTTCTCCGCTATCACAATAAGTTTTTGAAACATCCTGGTAAACACTGAGCACATTGGTTAGCGATGTATATTGTCAATCTTATAGCTAAGGTGGGTACAGTTCAATTTCAAATGTTAAGCGGGGATCCCTTAAATGGAAGTCGGCTAAAACCTTATAAAGATAGTCAAGCATCCCTTGAGTGAGTCAATTGGTAGAAAAAAAATATTTTGGAAACCCCACCATTTGTGTTTTGTCGAATTCTTGTATATATCTATGTTTAGTTGAAGTATTATGCATCACATTCCTGTATATATGTTAGAGTCTTTTCGATTAATGTTTGAAGAAGAAATCCAATTGCCGTAGTCATTCAGGGTACTAGCCCATACATTGGTTGAAATTTTTGTTCTATAGGGGAAGGTATCATGTCGCGGTCTATTTTTGTGGAGTGTTGATCCATCAAGTATGCAATCAATGTGCATTAAGTAAATTTTTTTATGACGAAAGTAGAGGCAAAGTTAGTGGAATAATTTCATAAATAACTGAAAATAATCAAGTGTGTGAACAGATTGGTCACCACCCTCCTAATCATTTCCAATATCTAGTCATATCCATTAAGCATGTAATTATACATCCTAGAAGAATGCAATAATCAATTAAAAAAGGAAGTTCATTATCCATTCAAATCCATTGCAATAAGTAGTTGAGGATTGCAGAGAAAGCTAAAGCTACTACAGTTTCTCAAAGTCAAATTGAATTGCTAGTGAATTGCAGCCATGGAAATAGACTTGTAGAGAACTAGTATTGTCTAAGGATCTACTATGGGATCCCTGCATACTATTCCAATTTTCGAAGAATAACCAAAATTTGCTTCATTACAAGTTCTAGTGAGTTCACCAAAGAGGAAGAGAATGTTGAGTCACTTAGTAAACCCACAAGGACACACAAAAGGAACGCATGATACTGAAACTTCTAGATCAATATCCATATCACTGTTTCTTGGGTATGTTGCACTGTGTAAAATTGATCCACCCCATTTGTAAATTAAGAAGAATGCAAAGTATCCACTGGTGGAACCCATTATTATGAAAGGGGTTCATGTGCCAGGTAATATTGTGTCCAATCTCTAGAAGTTTTCATTTTCTAATCATGACCTGAATAAATATCCTAAGTTTAAGTTACAGAATTACATGGACATTGTATGTATTGTAAAATTTGCACCAATTGAATTGGTCCCTAAGGATTGGAAAAGAGGATTACATATGTTTGGCATTCTTTCACTGATGCATTTTCCACATTTTAGTCAAATGCAAGAAGTTAATGCATGTGTTAAAAAACTGCTTGGTTATTTTCATGGAGGATGTCTATGGTTGGATACAAAGGTCTCTGTTGATGTTGATCTTATTGCTTGAATTACAAGGATTCCCAAGGTCAGGGTGGACCCGTCATAGTTCTTCGTGGGAAAGGAAAAATACACATACATGGCCTCGAGGATGAAAGAAAAATATAATCTGATAAGGGACAAGAGAGGCTTTGACGTAGCCTCTATCAATGACTGGGCTGTCAAGTTTGTATTGAAATTACTGGAAGACAAATTTGTATAGAAGATGTGACCAAAATAGGTGGTTGCAGAAGTTATATTTGTGGTTGACCAATGTGCTACAGGGGTCCAAAAGAATTGGGATACATTTCTCTTGAATGAGATTTTGGCTCATGTTATTTCCCAAGAAAATGGTAATCCTTTTACATACTCATGGCTACTAATTCTGATTTCTTTAGTTCCATGGGTCGAACCACCGAACTATCAGGGCATGGAAGTATGTGTTCCATGCCAAGGGGATAGGAGTGTGAACGTATGTTTCACTAGTACTCTACAGATGAAAATAGATAATAATGTGGAATTTAAGATGCATGTTTAATCTCTACGTACTAATATTATGAAGGTCATGTGATTGGATGCTTCCACTGTGATAAAATGCCACAATATCATGATATTTACAACTAGGTCCCGACATATCTTTCTTTAGGTAAGGAGGGACCTAGAGAAGAAATGGTTAATGACACAATTGAAGTTGACCAAGGAATAACTTGATGCTATTGTTTAGGAATGGTCGGTAGAATGGAAAGAACTTGTTGCATATGATCAACTCTTTGCTTAGTTAAAACCCCATTAGAAAGGTTCCTTAAGGGCACACTAGAGTGGAAACAATTATGAGGGATATGAGAACCCACCATGTTCGTGACATGACATCAATCAGGAATCAAGTGACACCGCAATGAATCCGTACTTGGTGGCACACCATAAATATGTCGAATTGGAAAACAAGGGAAAAACATGTAGAATATTGTTAAGGACACTACTACAATAGGATTAACCATTGATGAAATCAACATGTTGTTTGACAAGATGGAAGATGTTGCAGAAGAAAATAATAAGATATCATATGAGAGGAATACTGAGGTGTTTGGGGGAGTCGTTGATCTCCTCCAAGTACTGTGTTGAGACAGATAGAGGATGGTTCATTTGATGATCAATTGGAAACAAAGTTATAACATAAACGAACGACCATAGAGTTCAGGTAGTTCCTAAAACACTGAGCATTCACAACAAAGAAATGAATTCCACAATACATAATATGGGTTTCATTAACAAGGACATGTGTTTTTTCTCGATGTTCATGTTACATAACATTCAACAAAAGGATACAGAAGAAATAAAGGCATGGGAGCAGTTAATGTAGGATAAGGTGAACATATTCAAAAGTTAGGATATTTCTCTGGAAACATATTCAATGGAGCTTGGACAACAAAAGGACTAACTATGATAAGATAGGAAGAGATTGGAAGATTTCATTGAAGCTTCCTATTAGGGAGTCCCAGAGCAGCAATAGTCTCAAAGATGGTGCTAGAGACTAAGATAATGAAATTAGGGGAAGTCATCACTCGATTCCATCATAGAATTGAATATACGAAGGCTAATCTAATTGTTAACATGCCTCCTGAAATAATTGAACAATGAAAACAGTAAGTTCAGGAGGTCATTCAAGAAATAAAGCAAGATGAGACTTGTTGTGCCAATGAATATGAGGAGGTTTCTCAATCTTGGGGAGCCTTGCTAGAGGATGTAGAGATGTAGGAAATTAGAGCTAAAATTATGCCAAATCAAGAAAGTATTTATAATCAGTGGAGTTTACTAAATACTCTACCACTAGTTGATAGGATAAGAAAGGTTTTCGAAAATAAAACCTTGCAGTATCATATTAACAAGCTGAAAGTACAACAACAAAGAAGAATAGAATGATTTGACAAGTTGCAGATAAAGACCGATCATATATCTGAGGCTATTGGTCTAGATCATTTGGATATTACGTAGGATATGTCGGTTGTTGAAGTACGTAGTTTAGAACACATCATTTCTAAGGTTATTGATGAAGTTAGAAAGTTGAAGGAGAATGTCTAGTGAGGGGTTGAAGAGGTAAATAAAGTATACCAATAATTTCATTCGAAGTTGAGCATCCTAGTATATTCAGCATAAAGTAGCTCACAACAAGCCACATGTGAGTTTTAGGGATCTGTTGGCCCTAGGTAAATTTCAGGATATTTTAAATATTAGTTGTGAAACCATTCGAAGTGTGGACGTATCCATGATGAAGTAGTCATGCAAAGTGGTCGGCTCTGATGTTTCAGCCGAAGATAAAGGAAATCCAATTGTTTTGGCGGAGCCTAATCGAAAGGTTGGTTATACGTTTAGGAATTTTTTCAACTTACATTTATGGGATCATAGTGGGAGTAGGTTGTATATTGTCCAAAAACGAGTCAATAAATATGTAATGGTTTGGTATTTTTGTGGTAAGCTAGGTTTTCAACGAAATAACATTTTTTGTCACTAGTACACAATGGGTGATAAGTGATAAAAAAACTGACTAAAAATGGGTGATAAATGTCTAAATTTGGTCACACAGCCATTGGTCATAAATTAGAAATCACTTATCATTAAAAAAACTTGCTCATTTATCACCTGGTCATAAATTTCTTAAATTATTTCATGATTTGTTCATATATTTAGTAATTTATTTGGTCATAAATTGTTGTTATTTGGACATTAACTGTCACTATTTTGTAATTTGTTTGGTCATTAATCATCACTATTTGACCATTCATTTGGTCATTAATTATAGTTGTTTGGTAGTACATTTAGCTATGTATTTAGTCATTGATTGTTGCTAACTGGTTATCGATTTAGTTATTAATTGTTGTTAACTGGTCATTCATTTAGTCGTTGATTGTTATTAACTGGTGTTTTATTTAGTCATTGTTTGTTGGTAAGTGGTCATTTAATTATTCATTGATTTATGTAGATAGGGAACGAAGGAATCAAATCACCAACCTCCTACATGTCATGGAAGGTGCTCTTCCACTCAAATATCACCCTTGATTAGATTTAAATTTCACACTAAATCAAAGTTCACACTAAAAATATATCACACTTTTATAAACATTGAAACACTACAATTCAATTTAATCTAGTTATTCAAATCTAAATATTTGATAATAGACTTTAGAACAAGGAAAAACATATTTAAAGACAATAGCTCCTTAGTTTGAATAAATAATTCTAAATAAGATTTCCCTAGAGATGTAGGGATCCTTAGGCATCAATAAGATGGGATCCCAAGCATTAAAAATCTCATATTTTCAATTACTATTTCAGTTTATCTCTTGTTAATCATGGAAGTGATATTTTTAATATAATTATAATTTGTTATGAAGTATTTGTGACAAAAAAATAATTTAAGTAATTTCTATGGAATCACATCCAAAAATATAAGATCAAGATAGTAAATGAAATAACACATCACAAAAAGAAAATATAAAGTGATTAGATGATTATAAAATAGATTGCACAACTGAATAAAAAAACAACACAAATTCCATGCTTATTAATGCACCATTTATGAAAAGAATATTATAGACTATTCTATATTTTTTAAAAGGAAAAAAACAACATATGTTTTGTTTCACTTTTTTTCTAAAAACAAAGATCACATATTTGAAAGAAAAATTAAACATATTCTTAGTTTCACTGTAGCGTTTTTAAAATAAAAATTTAGAATACTAACAACGCTCTTTGTGAGGGTATATATCATTGTGAAAGTAACATCTCTCATATTTCTTTGTTGGAGTCTATCACTCATAGGAAAACAATGATTGAAATAATAAATCTAAGGAACACATTCACATAACAATTGTTGAGAAAATGAAGAAATGTGGATTCTTAGTTGAAAAAAAGTGCAGGTTTAAGTTGGAGATCACTCAACACACTACATCTTCTTAATTCATGCTAAAAGAGCAAATGTCTCCTCATAGTCAATGCCTTGCACATATCATTTTGCAAGTAATGGTTCCTTGTATTTTGAAATACTATCATTTATATTGAATTTTATCTTGTAGATACACTAGCGTGGACCTATCCCGTCGCCTAACCAATGGAAAATACCAATTCACTACTTAACCCAATTTTTTTTCTATGCCTTAATGTTTAATACCTTCTCACCTCAATGCAATCAATAATATTTGATTCAAGTCAAAATATGGAAAAACCATGCAAACACATGAGAGTAGAAAAAAAAATATTTTCATTCATTCTCCATCCTAACTATTACAATGAAGCTCCAACCCTTTATAACTACAATATGATATTTTTGAAATCTAAGATTTTCGAAAATTGCTAATTTTAGAAAAGTATCACATGGATATGAAACTAAATACTAAATAGATCAACACTAGTTGTCAACTCTCTTTTCTAATTAGGTTTATAAACTGAGAGATAATTCTTAATTACAAATTAGAAAGAATCCCACAACACACTAAAACCACAATTTGAGGCCTTATATGAAGGAATTTGGGATCAGTAAAGTTCAAAGAAAACTATGATTGGGCCACTACTTTGAAAACTTTGAAACACAAATTCATGTTCAATTTGAGCCCAAACGGATAACCGAGTGAAAATTTATGACCCCCCAAAATCCTTGCATTTATTTTCTTTTTTTTTTCTAGCTTTCAGAATTCACTAGAACATTCTCCTGTGTTTGAAAAGAATGCAAATCCTGCAAGTTGTTGTTTTCAAATTTCCTCCACTTAACAAGATCTAGATTCAACAAGTTCCTCTATGTAATCCATGTACTATTTGTTGGTGCTAAGCCTCCCCACTAGACTAGATATATGTTTGATTGACCTTATCAAGTATGAAGGGTATCCTTATCTAAGATATGAGCAATATTTTCCTTTTTCTTTCTCGGTATAGCCTATTACCAATATACCCTTGCACGATTGTCATCACCCACAATATCCACATGAAATATATGTAAGTCAGAAACATTAAACACGGGGGAATTATCAAGATTGACTGGTATATTGACCTTGTAAGCATTGTTATTAATTTTCTTGGGAATATTGCAAGGACCAATTTTCTTAGACTTCAATTTGTGGCAAGTTCCTCTAGGAAAACACTCTTTCCTTAAATAAAACATCACCAAATTACCTTCATCAAAGATTTGGTGTCGTTGGTGAGCATCTTTTATAACTTTTTTCTTCTCATGATTGGGTGGAAGCTTCTATCTCACTTGGTGTTGCAACTGTTTAATGTGTTATGAAAATGCTTCCCCATCATCAGTGATTCTATCCCCAAGCAGTAGCTGCACCAAATATAGGAAACCCATAATATTTCTACCATAAAAAACCAGAAATTAATATTTACGTGTAGATCTATTTACTAAAGTATTGTAGTCAATTTCCACTTGAGGTAAAGCCAAATAACACTGCTTGGTATTCTGTCCAACAATGCTCCATAATAGGTTTACCAAACTCTGATTTAATACCTCAATTTCTCATCTTCTTGGGGGTGATATGCACTATTTAAATGTAATTTAGTCTCTATTTTATTCCATAAAGTCCCCCAAAAATGAGCAAAAAACCGAGTATCTCTATTAAAGGTAATAGTTTTTGGAACACCATGCAATCTCACAATTTCTGAAAAAAAACAATTATGCCACCTTTGATGCATCAGTATTTTTCTTACAAGGAATGAAATGAACCATTTTATAGAACCTACCAACAACCATAAAAATATATTATTTACCTCATTGTGTATTTGGGAGCCCCAACACAAATTTCATGCTAAGATCTATCCATGGATCTGTGGGAACTAGTAATGGCATGTACAACCCTGTATTTTGTGTGTCCTTTATCCATTTGACAAATCCTACATCGTGCCACATACCTGGTTATATATTTTCTCATGTTTGACTAGTAATATTTATCTTAGATTAATCCTAACATCTTATCCTTTCCAAAATGTCCTACCAAGACACTACTATGAAGTTCTCTTATAATATTTTCTCTCATATAACCAGTTGGAATGCATATTTGTTTTCCTTTGAAGAGGTAGTCATATTGCATAAAATATTCACTCTAAATAAGATCTATGTTCCCAACAACCATATTCTTCAACTATTCCACAATCTCCCAAAAATTGTTATTTGTCATATAGAGATCCTTTAATAAAGCAAACCCGTTTACTTGATTTTCCATTGTGGACAAAAAATAGTGCGTTGAATCAAAGAATATACAACCTAATTTTGATTTCTTTCTTTGTGCTTCAGAACAAAGGTGTATCCTTGTAAAAAGGAAACCCATTTTTCATGTCTATTGTTCAATCTCTTTTGGGTATTTACATATATCATTCAATCAATGTGACCAGTAAATAACACAAACTATTTTTTAACTAAATAATTCCTCCAATGTCGCAATTATTACACAATTGCATAAAATTATACATCATATGTGAAGTAGTTATTTCTTACATCATTCAATTTTTCGCTAAAAAGCTATAATTGGTTTACCTGCTTGGCTATGTATAGCTCCAACGCCTACATGTGAGGCATCACAGCCTACCTCAAACACTTTATCAAAATATGGTAAGGATAGTATAGTTTCCTCAGTTACCTTCTTCTTCAGAAACTTAAATCTTTCTTCATATTCATTGGTCCAATTGAATGTTGTTCCTTTGTTGCAATCTGTTATGGGTTCTACAAGACTGCTAAATTGGTGAATAAATTTTCTATAAAAGGTGGCTATCCCATGAAAAATTCTTACCTTTATTATTCTCCTAGGACTAGACCAATCCAAAATTTCTCTGGCCTTCTATGAATCCATCTTGACTACTTCTGTTGAGATGAAAAAACCCAAAAATACCAAACTTTCTTATAGGAACCTACATTTCTTCAGGTTTGCATCAAGCTAATGTTTTCTCAATGTATCTAGTATAATTTTTAAATGTTGCAAGTGATCTTCTTTGTTTTTACTAAATACTAGAATGCCATCAAAATAAACGACAACAAACTTACCAATGTAAGGTCGAAGCACAATATTCAACAACTGCATGAAAGTACTAGGTGCATTGGACAACCCAAATGGGATCACCATCCATTCATATAGTACATCCCTGATCTTGAAGTAAGTTTTCCATTCATCTCCTTCATGAATTTGGATCTAGTGGTATCCACTTTGCAAATCAATTTTACTGAAATATTTAGCTCTAAATAGTACATCCATCATGCAATCTAAGAAAGGTATAGGAAACTGATATTTGATGGTAATTTTATTTATTGCTCTGCTATCTATGCACATCCTGCATGTATTATTTTTTATGGATTCAACAATGTAGGTACAACACAGGAACTCACGCTCTCTCTTACCACACCTTTCTTTATAAGCTTTGTTACTTGTCGGGTTAGTTTTACATGTTGTGTAGGACTCATTATATAGGTTTCTTGATTAGGTAAGGATGATCTCGGGATCAGATCAATGTGATTTTTAATATCCCTCTTTGGTGGAAGGCCATTAAGCAGTTCATTAGGGATAACATCAACATATTCTTCAACTAACTTATCCACTTCAGTAGGTATTGTTATGTCTTCCTCAACTCCTATTTTCACTATTAATGCATTACATAATCTTGCTTCCTTCATTTATTTAACAAGATCTTTTTCTCTCAACATATTCTCAGTTTTCCCTTCATATTTAAGAGGCAATAAGACGACTTTTGTTCCATCCTTCCAAAAGGTGTACGTATTCTTTCCTCCATCATGTATGACTTTCCTGTCAAATTGGGAAGGCCTCCCCAATAATAAATGTCATGCATCCATCGGAATGACATCACACAATGTAGAAATTCAGGCCTGCAGTAGATTAATTTCACACACAGCAATTAACAATTGATCATTCAAATTATCAACAATGGAGACTGAATATGGAGCTGTAACACAAAATTATATTAACTGAGTGTACAATAGCCAACCCTGTAATAACATAGGCTGCTGAATATATAGAATACATGAGCAAATAGAATTCATAAGGAAGCATCCAAATCTAGCATAAAGCAGGCTTACCCAAAATAGGCAAATCCCCCATAGGTGTCAAAAGCTGATCCCAAATCTATCAAGGACCCCACGAATTAGCAAGGGCACAAGGGCAAGCTAAAGAGTGGTCAAATGGCAGCTCATATATGCTTTTTCATGGAGGAAAGAGTGGAGGATGAAAGGGGAATAAAACAGGTTCACCTCACCTAGTCTAGCTTTCCTTATGTGCTTTAAAAACTGGAAAAGCAGTCAACAAAGCAGAAAAAGTAGAAGGGCGCCTAGGAGGCCAGGAATAAAGTAGATTTGATTCCTAGGACTTTCCCAAGCACTCCATGAGTCAATAATGGCAG
>LPNX010166765.1:105968-117817 GCA_001517045.1 Pseudotsuga menziesii | reverse complement strand
TTCAAGTGAGCCATCTGATCTGTATTTGTTCTTGTACACCCACTTGCAGCCAATTGGTTTGGTTCCAATTGGAGGGTCAACCAGCTTCCAAGTTCCATTCTTGTTGAGTGCATCATACTCATTCTGCATAGCTTCTTTCCACTCAACTCAAGTAGAATATTCTTCAAAGGAAGTTGGTTCAAAGTTAGCAGATAAATTAAATTCACAATCAAATGATACATCCATGTCATCACCTGAATTATCTACTCCTCCTCCATCTTCATGTGTTTTCGAACTTCTTGTTCCCGTCTTTCCAACTTCATCTAGATGGACACTTTCAAGTGTCTTTGTGGCCCATTTAGGAATCTTCCGTGATAGTCCTGGTTGATCAGCTGGTGGTGCTTCATAATTGATTGAGAGTCTTTCAATTCTCTCAATCACATCATCCAGTTGAACCTCTTGTTCAAGTGAAGTAGTAGGAACTTCTTCATGCGGGGGAGTTGGTGCTTCATATGAAAATTCCAAAGGTTGATCCAGAATAGGAATCCCCCCTTCAAGATTTGGAATTTCATATTCATTTTCAGAATATGTCTTTGGATGAGGGTAATTTTCCAAATGATCAAGCCGTCTCTCAATGTACTGGTCATTTTTATTAGTTTCAAGAAAAATGACATCTCTAGAAATAACAAATTTCTTGTTTACCTCATCATACAAACGGTATGCCTTGGAGTATTCTTCGTACCCCAGGAAAATGCATCTTCTGCTTCGAGCACCAAGCTTGTTTCTTTGCTCCTTCGGAATCAAGGCATAACAGGGGGAACCAAAAACTCTAAGATGCCTGACTAAAGGGAGATGGCCAAACCACATTTCATGTGGAGTCTTGTCATTAAGAGAATTTGAGGGACTTCTATTTCTCAATATGCTGCACATTTTACTGCATCACCCCAAAACATTAGTTTTACATTCTTGAAAAACATCATTGAGCGAACCATATTCATTATGGTTCTATTCATTCTTTCTGCTACACCTTTTTGTTGAGGATTGTAGGGAACTGTAGTCTGATAAGCAATTCCATGTTGGCAAAGATAATTTTCAAAAGCATTTGAAGTGTATTCTTTCCCATTATCAATACGAAGTGTACCAATTTTTGATTGTGCTTGTTTTTCAATCAATGCATGAAAGTCTTTGAATGTTTGAAATGCTTCTGATTTTGTCTTTAAACAGTAAATCCAGCACATTCGTGAGTAGTCATAAACAAATGTCATAAAATACTTATTCCCATTTGCTGAAGGAGTTGGCATTCGGCCACACAAATCAGAATGTACTAATTCTAATTTCCTACTAGCTCTGAAATTAGATTCATGGAATGGCAGCTTACTATGTTTCCCTAATATACATGCATCACATTTGTTCTTCTCTTTGGGAATGGTGGGAAAGCCAAATACACCATTCTTTCTCAACAAACGAAGACTGTTATAATTTAGATGACCAAATCTTGCATGCCACAATGAGCTAGATGACATATTGCCTTCTCCATGCTGAGAGAGGTAGGCATAGTTCTGAAATCTTGCGGATGAACCCTTGAGCTTCAGCAGCTTCCCATCTTCATATCCAGTCATGATGACTTGGTTGTCAAAGGACTTTCTTATTTCAACGATTCCATCAAACATGTGGATGGAATGGCCTTGCTGTCGAATCTCCACCAAGGACAGCAGGATTCTCTGCAACTATGGAAGATAGAGAACGTTCTTCAACAAGAAATCAGGGAATCCAGGCATCTTCAGTCAAATGGTGCCCATTCCCTTTGGTCTAATACTTGACTTATCTGCAAAGTAAACTATGCCATCTATTGTTTCATTCAATTCTTCAAAACAGTGTTTTCTAAATGTCATGTGTGATGTTGCACCAGTATCAAGAAGCCAGCAATATTTGTAAGATGAAAGAGAAGTCATTTCATTAAATCCAAGATTACAATGTGCAACAATACAAGAATCAAAAGATTTACTAGCATCTTGGTCATCTTTCTTCTAGTTATGCTTGTCTTTGATGAAGTCCCATGAAGCCCAACACTGATCTGACGTGTTCCCAGTCTTTCCACAACGCTTGCATTGCAGATCTGATCTTTTGTTTTTGCCCCCTCTGCCTCGGAAGTTTCTTCTTCCTCTGCCTCTCTTGCTGCAATCTCCCTTGGAAGGGTCTTTGGATTGGTCTTTGCTAGCAAGGGCATCATCAATTCTAGATGCCAAAGAGTGCATCTCTAATTTGGAAACTATAACTTATAGAATGCTTTAGAAAAAATATGGGATGCAGGTTTAGATTCCTGCTCCTTTACATATTACAATATGATTCTGCAGCCTATCAGCCCTATCAAAACAATCTTGTAGCTGCTCTATATTTAATTTCTATATCGTTTCAATATATAAATTCTGTGCACTATTCTACACAATGCAGGTCTGAGTCTCTGCACTTTTTACAATATAGTCTATGCTACAATTAACCAACAATCTTCTCATGCAATGGTTACAGCTTTATTTTCAAAGCACAGTTACAAATTGAAAGGAAAAAAAACGCAGCAATTCCATGCTATATCATTCATAGCAGCAATTCAAAGAGGAGAAAATTATTCATGCAACAGTCACAGTTCCAATATAGCAGTCACGAGGCTCTTCACTCAATGAAAATAAACAAATGCTTGCAGAATTTACCAGAAAACTCCAGACATAGGAATTAGGGCAGAAATTAGGGTAAAAATTAGGGCTGAACGAGCTTCTTGAGGGCGTGAATATCTCTCTCCAGCAGCAACAATATCAATGATTCAACCCGATCGCAACAACAGTCTTCACATGCACCAGAGACAACTCCAAGTCTGGATGGAATCCATCTTCATGTCTTGAATACTCAACAGCTTCTCCACGCAAATGTGTGAGAACGTGAGTCTCCACCAACGGTCTTCCTTCACCTTGCTTCAAATAAATTACAGTTTAAGTCTTCATGCAAAGGATTAGGGTTTACGCCTATGAGAAGAGAGCACAATGCGTCTTCAGTAGTCACGCAGTCTCAAATCATCAGTCCTCAAAGGAGTGTTCTACAACTCCTTCAGACTTTCTACATATACCATCCTTCAACATATACAGTCCACGCGCCAGGGGTAACGTCTCTCCACGCTGGTCTTCAATGTATGTCAGCATACATTATGTTGTGAAGAGATACAGTTCTCTTCAACTGCGCAGTCTCAAATGCAAGCAGCAATCGGAGCTCATGCCCACTTGCCAATAGCCGGTATGCGACTATTGGAGAACACGAGGGGGTGCTTTACTTGTATATGTATTCAATTGAAAGAGCTCATATGCCAAAAATTTTATGGGAAAGGAATTATGAAAAAACGCTGGAAACAATTGACAAATTTTTGCAATATTGGCCAAAATTTCTTTACATCTTCATAAAATCGCAGCCTCACTGCAATCTTAACGCAGCCTCAAACTCAACATGCAAAAGGAGGAGGGCGATTCATTCAGCTGAGAAATTAGGGTTAGGTATACACTGATAGGTATACACCAAACTTATGAGAGTTATTTCATTTGTAATGAAAAACAGTAAAATTGAGGGCACGCAGGCTGGGTTTCTCATGCCACTGGCAGACTGACGGAGCAGGCAGTCTGGCAATGGACTGGCAAGCAGAATGCCAGCACTGAAATGAAATGCAGCAGACAAGAGTTATGGTAGGCAGGCAGCCAAGCTCTGATACCACTTGTTGGTAATAACTCCCGATTCAATTCTATTCATGGCCAAAAACATTAATTTATACATTACAATGAGGTGGTTGAGAACCAGCCTTTTCACCTTCCCATGCAACTATTCAAATTCCTATTTATTTATTTATTTACAATAATCCTAACGGATTATATTCTAACATATATGATAACTTCCGATGATGGGAGTATAGGATTTCACTTTTTTCTTGAGGAAAATGAATTTAACACCTACATAAGTGGAGAGGTTCCAGTTCAAGAGGGAGATGAGGCTAAATCCTTACACAAGAAGAACTTGTTGGAGGCTAAGAGGATTATTACTGATTCTATCAAGGGTCACCTTATACCACATGTGTCTTCCTTAAAGAAACCTAAAGATATGTTTGATTCCTTGACCAAACTATTTTAAGGGAAGAATATAAATCAAAAGATGACTTTGCAAAATCAATTGAAGAATGCAAATATCCAAAATGAAGAGACCATACAGTCATACTTTACAAGGGTCTCTCAAATAAAATAACAACTTGAAGATGTGGAAGAAGAAGTAGAGAATGGATCAATTGTGATGACCACCTTGAATGGTCTCCCTAGGTCACACGAATCGTTTATTTAAGGGATTTGTGTTAGAAGAAAGTTAATCACTTTCAATAGGCTCTAGGAGGAATGCTCACAATAAAAAGCTCAAATTGTAGCTTGAGAATAAAATATGGCAAATGAAAATCAATCTCTCACAAAACACACCAATAAAATCAAAAGGGAGCACTATCATCTCAGGAAAGGTAAGAATCCACACCAGAATCAGAAAGATAACCCTAGAAGATATAGCAGAGATCTATCTAATGTCAGATGCTATACATGTGATGAGAAATGACACTTCTCCAAAGATTGTCCTAGAAATAAAGGTGGCTCTCACAAGAAGACTGACATTAAAAGAAGACATCATGCTCACACTATAGAGGATGTTGAACCTCCCAGGAAGAGAGTCAAAGAAGAAAGTGAACATTATTCAATCGATGAAGTGTATTTTTTGATTTCTTCCCTCATGGGAAATGCTACACATGAAAGCAATGACTGTCTCATAGATAGTGGGGCTTCCAAGCATATGACAAGATTTAAAGAATCCTTTGTGATTCTATCTAAACATGAGTCACCCCATAGAGTGAAACTTGGGGATGGCTACCAGTACCCTATAAAAGGAAGTGGTGAAGCTTCCTATAAGCTACACTCTGGAAAATATACGAAGATGAAGGATGTCTTGTTTTTACCATGAATAAAGAAGAATATTATCTCCATATATGCATTGGATGCAAAAGGTATTGGGGTTGGATTTGTAGATGGCCGAGTCCTTATGTGGCCAAAGGGAAAGAATATAGATGATACAATAGTGAATGGAGAGAAAGAGGGATGCTTATACAAATTAAAGGGCCAACCAAAACAAGCTTTGGTCCTTGACTCAGTAGAGCTAAGTGAACTTTGGCATAGAAGGCTTGCACATGTGAACTACAGGGCACTACCACTTGCAAGCAAAATATTTGAAGGTATTCAAAAAATACAGTAAAAGAATGAAGAAGTTTGCAAAGGATGTCCAAAGGGAAAGAACACAAATAAGACATTTCCAAGTAGCGAGAGCAAGGAAAAATGAATATTGGAAATTATCCACTCCGATGTATGAAATCTAATGTCATCTAATTCATTAAGTGGGTATGTATACTATGTTTCTTTCATTGATGTTTTTTCTAGGAAGACATGGATATATTTCTTGAAAAGAAAGGATCAAGTATTCAGTAAGTTCAAGGAATTCAAAGCCTTGATCGAGAATCACACGGAGAAGAAAATCAAGACCTTTCGATCAGATAATGGTGGAGAATTCACATCAGATGAATTCAAGGAAGTATGCAGAGAGTCATGGATTAAGAGGGATTTCACCAGTCCATATAATCTGCTACTGAATGGAGTTGCGTAAAGGAAGAATAGAATGATTATGGGAGAAACAAAAGCAATGCTTCATGATCAGGATCTTCCCATGCATCTATGGGAAAAAGATGCTAGGAAAACTATGTATGTACAGAATCGTACTCTACATAGAGTACTTGAGAACAAGACACCATAAGAATTCTTTTCTGGAAAGAAACCAAAATTCAGCCATCTCATAATATTTTGCTTCCCAGTGTACATATAGATTCCGAAAGAAAAGAGGATGAAGTTATATCATTCAAGAAAGAAGGGTGTATTTTTGGGATATAGTGAAAGCTCAAAGGCTTACAGAATATATTTCCCAGGATTCAAGAATATTGACAACAATAGGGATGTGACATTTGAAAAAGACTCAACTTAAAAAAAATCCTGAAAGAGACCTATTGAATATCTTGAAGAAACAGAAGTACTCGGGATCTTAGATACAAAAATGAAAGAAGCAACTCCAGAAGAAGATCGATAAATTGAAGAACCTCAGGAACCTATAGATCCACCCTATGAGAATAATTCTTACAAGAGGAAACCAGCATGGGTACGAGAGGCTATTTTAGGTGCAAAAATATATGGTGCTCCAGAAGGAATACACAAAGAAAGGAAGATACCTAGTCCATACTCGAGTTATGTATCCCTTCTATGTGACATCATCAATAAAGAACCTTCAAACTATGAAGAGGCAGCAGAAAAGAAAGAATGGAAGGATGCTATGATCTGGGAGTATTAGTTGATCATGAAGAATGATTTCTGGGATGTGGTCCTGAGACCAGAAGGAAAGTCAGTTGTGACTTCCAAGTGGATATACAAGACCAAGCATGCTGCAGATGCCAGCATAAAGAAATATAAAGTGATATTTGTGGCATGTGGCTTCTCCCAGAAGGAATGGATAGATTATGAAGAAAATTTTGCACCTATATCCAGACACACTTCCATCAGATTAGTACTTGCTATGGCTACAATGACGAAATGGAAGATACACCAGATGGATGTCAAGACTGTGTTCTTGAATGGTGTAGTGGAAGAGGAAGTGTATGTGGAGTAGCCACTTGGATTTGAAAAACATGATAGGGATACTCATGTGTGAAAATTGAAGAACGCCTTGTACGGTTTGAAACAGGAACCTAGGATGTGGTACGACGAGGTTGACAACTTCTTGAGTAGTTTGGGATTTACCAAGAGTAAAGCAAATTCCAACCTGTACTACAAGGTTGAGGAAAGGAACCCAGTGATACTCCTACTCTATATAGATGACCTATTTGTGACAGGTGAGGATGGGTTGATTGATGACACGAAGAGGAAGCTTGCTATTGGGTTCAATATGATGGATTGCAAGGCCATGGCCACACCTATGGCATCGAACCTGAAGCTATTAAGTGATGCTTCATCATATTCGGTTGATTCCACGATGTATCATCAAATGATTAGATCCTTGATGTACCTAACGAATACGAGACCAGATATTTTCTTTGTTGTGAACACATTGAGCCAATTCCTGATGGATCCAAGACATGTTCACCTGATTGCTGCAAAGCATATTCTGAGGTACCTAAAGGGTATAGTTTATTATGGGCTCAAGTATGAGGTGAATCAGAATATTATCCTGGAGGGTTATGTGGATTTGGATTGGGCAGGAAGTGCCATTGATAGGAAGAGAACTTTGGGATGTTGCTTCAGTGTGGGATCAGTTGTTATCTCTTGGTTTAGAAGGAAGTAGTCTTGCGTGGCTCAAAGTATAGCTGAAGCAGAGTATGTCACAACTTGTTCATATAGTTGTGAGGCATTGTGGCTAAGGAAGATAATGTATGATTTGTTTCATCTCCAGTTGGATTCTACTTGTATATATTGTGACAACCAAAGTTGTGTGAATTTGTCGAAGAACCCGGTGTTCCATGACAAGTCAAAGCATATCAAGATCAAGTATCACTATATCATACATATGGTGCAGAGAGGAGTAGTGAAGCTATAATATGTTGGAACGGATGGGAAAATAGCTGATGTATTGATCAAGACATTAGCTAGAGTGAAGTTTGAGTACTTCAGAGAGAAGCTTGGTGTTCTTCAGATTGAGGTTCCCTCCAAGGGGAAGTGACGAGTCTGAAAGACGCAGATACACATGAGCCTTTTCGACATGTTGGCAGGTTGGGCATCCCATGGTCATTGATGTAAGTGCTAAGCCTTTCTGACATGGTAGAAGGTTGGGCCTCCCATGGTCATTGATGTAAGTGCTAAGATCCTTTCTAACATGGTGGTAGGATGGGCCTCCCATGGTCGATGATGTAAGTGTTGAGCCTTTCTGACATGGTGGTAGGTTGCGCCTCCCATGGTCTTTGATGTAAGTGCTGGATCCTTTTCAACATGGTGACAGACTGGGACTCCCATGGTCATTGATGTAAGTGTTATGTTATGTGTATCTGGGTTGTGCTCTATGTGATGATGAGGTAATAGTAGGGTACACAGGTGTTGCAAGGCATGTAATCAGCCCTGGGATACTCCCTGAGGTTTTGTAGTGGCATATAATCAGTCCTAGGAAATATTGGAGGTTTTGCAAGAGGCATATAATAAGTCCTGGGATGTACCTACTTGATGGATTTTTCATAGAAAATATGAAGGCCTACATCCATCATGAAAAAGGGTTGGATCTGTAGAAATTCCTATGACGAGTAGATTTGAGATATAGCACCATTTGCACGAGATAGAAGCAACAGTGATGATGATGATCCAGCTTTGATTATGATCTAGTGACAAAGACTTGTGATGATGAACTGTGTCAAGAGAATACCTTCCTAGTAAATAGGGAGTGTTGATGTATTTGTAACTTCAAAATGTGTTCACTTGTATATTTCATATTGTATTTCATTGTACCCTGATGGAGATGTTTGTTCCTCTGATCGGGAGGTTTATTAATATAATTAAGTCATGTAAATTCATTGAGGTTAACCCTCCATTGTATGTCTAGGAATTAGACCACAGAGTTAAGTTGCAATAGGGTTATTACACTCCCCTGGATAAGTCATCCTTGTAGGAAAGAAATTCAAGTGGAAATTAAGTAAAATAGATAGTGATCCTCTCTATTTGATACACACACACACAACAATAATGCATGAGTGAGAGAGGATTAGCTCACAAAAGTGAGAGAGAGAACAGATGTGAGAGATCATTTTTGTACTTTTTGGTTTACTTTTTCTATTGGTGCTCATTCTATCTCGTAGAATTTGCAGGGTTTTCTCCTTTATGGTTTCCTCGAGGAAAAATATTTGTGTCTCTTGTCTCTTGTGATTATTGTTGTGCATGTTATTCTCTTAGATAAGATCTTAGATCATATTTATTAAATGATAAAAATACAACAAAATAAAACTTAGAATCAAGAAATTGTACAACATACACATCGCTATGTATTTGAAGGTGACCCAGATTTTCCATTTTGGTTCATTGCTTTGAAGAGAGAAACTGAAGAGGAAAACACCCACCATTTTATAGCATAAAAAAAATTAGAAATAAGGGAAGTTGTACATACACTACCCCTATGGATTTGAACTTGTGACCTCCTAAGAGGAAACACATACTCTTAACCATTAGGCCCACACATGCTCTACAATTGTATCAAAAATATAGCTCAGAACAACATTTGAACAACTTATTTAAATCAAAATACTGCTTTTGATATTTAACTTGTATCACAACAGTGTTGGCATTGTTAGGATATTTATACACTTAGGAGTTATTTAAGATCAAATTGTGTAATATATCTGTTAGGTAAAGGGTGTTTCTTTAGTATACATTAGTATGCATTTGTAAATATTCTAATCTGATGGTTCAACTTCTCTTAGATCATACCTACCATTGATCTATAGCTTAACACTTGATTGGTCCATGATCTCTATTTTAAGAGCATGGAGGTTCCTTGGCTAGTTGATCGATTATGAGAAGCTCATTTGTAATTTTCTTCTTTTGCATAATAAATTGCTCCAAGTTGCTATTTGGCTTGGGTCATGGACAGTTTCCCTCTTGAGGGTTTTAACCACATCAAAATATCGATGTGTTGATCTATGATCTATTTCTGTGAGTGGATGATCTTGGTGTTTGGTATTTTGGGAGTACCATGTCCACCTGAACATGGTATCAGAGTGTTTATGAAGAGATGCTTCCGTTTGTGATATAGATCTTGAACCGGTGTTGCCAAAACTTTGAAAGGGTTTCTGGCTCTAAATTTTCTATGCATTTTTCTCCCATGGGAGCTATTCCATTGTGTCCAGAGCGTTGTTTCTATTGGGAAATATTTTCATTTCATCGAAAATTGTTTCCATTTGATCCAAAAACACCCAGTTCGGAAAATCTGAAGGTATAATGTTAAAGTAACGGATTTTTTTAAAAAATCTCTCATATGTTTATCAGTTTTAGTATTTAGATATTTATTGTTCTTAGTCTCGGATTGTTTCCATCCCTTTCTGCGTATGCTCTTTTCCGTGCACCTTGCACGATCGCGGTGAATCGGAAACAAAAAGGGAAAGGGTTTTCTCAGCTGTGAATGCTCTTTTCCATGCATCTTGTGTGATCACAACAAATAAAAAACAGAGAGAAAACATAGAATTTCTAGGTAAGCTAATGAGTTCTAACCTCATAGCGTGAAATAGTTTTTTTTTGTTTTTGTTTTTCGGTTTGTGGTGTGATTTGTAGGAAAAAGAAGCAAGCACAGAAACCGAGAGAGAAGAGTAAAAAAAAAAAAAACCATTCCTCATTCCCTTCTTTTACATACCTTTTAAACTTAGCTCGCTTGATCCAAAGTTCCTTTATTCCTTAATAGGTCTTGAGTTCAAGTCTTATTAAGTTACCTTTTAATAGTGCATGCAATTTCTTTTTTTAAGTTACCTTATTGTAAAAGTGCATCTCACTTAAAAATCAAATAAAATAAAAAATGAGTCACTTGAGTTTTTTATTGCCGCACTATTTAAAGTACCATTATTACAAAAGTGAACATCACTTATTTTATAAAAGTGATTCACTTAAAAGCAACTTTATTGTAAGTGATTTTCAAAGGTTCATTTTGGGAAGAAGGGGGTTCTTTTTTTTAGTTAGTCAAGTTAATGTCCACCACATCACTATTGGGGACATCTTCAACATTTTCTTTGATCAAGCATAACTTCATCATTCAGAATCAGTTTTTAGTGCTGTTATTTTTGAAACGGTCTAATTTTTCGAGATCTTTGCATCCAGACAGTTAATTTTTGTTTTTTCAGCCATTATTTTACAGTATGGCTGCCCCTTGTGATATTATACTTACCGGTTCTAACTATTTCTCATGGAAATCTCATACGGAAAATGTTCTACAAAGTAGGGGACTTTTCAGAGTTACCACAGGGAAAGAAACAGAACCCGCTGATGATGATAAGAAAATAAAATGGGAAAATAGATGTGATGAAGATTGTGGATTGATTGGGATGTTAATCTCTACTGATTTGCGATTCCACATATCTGGAATTGATGAACTGATAAATCTTGGGAAAAGTTGGAATCTGTGCTTGGTAAACATAATGAAATTGGAGGTCATCAACTTGAGAATGAGTTGATTTATTTGAATCCAAGTGATTTTTCTTGCATTCAATATTATTTCTCTAAGTATAAAAATATTAGACTCTTATGTGAAGAATGCAAGATTAAGAAAGAAGACAAACAATGCATTTATCATATTATTTCCAAAATTGGACCTGCATATTCTGTTTTTGTATCTTCATTTTTACTCCATGAAAAAATCCTTGACTATAGCTAACTATCAAGAGCCTAGTCTTGAATCCTTTTGTGATTCCTTATTTAGAGAGAAAGATAACCTCATTCATCTTTGAATAATTAACATTGAAGATATATCTGGGAAAGCCTTATTGTCTCAATAGAAAGAAAAGTGCAAGCCTCCCAAGAAATAGAATTTTTGCAATAATAAGCCTAACAAGGGTACCAAACCCTCTCAGTTAGCTCCTTCTTTAAAAAATGACAAAGGATCCAAGCCAGAAGGAAAGAATACTAAGCGTCATTGCAATTTTTGTGGGAAATATAATCATGATGAATCTAAGTGTTTCAAGAAGATGGAAGCCTTCGAAGCAGCAATTGAGAAGCACCACATTAGCCTAGATTCGTCTTCATAATCTACCTCTCATGGAAATG
>LPNX010166765.1:50431-105947 GCA_001517045.1 Pseudotsuga menziesii | reverse complement strand
CTTATACTGCATCTTCTTCTTCTACTTCAAATGAATGGCTCATTGATTCTGGAGCATCTTATCATATGGCTAAGGATCAAGCCATCTTTTCTACTATGTGTTGGTCAAAATATGAACTATTTAATTCAACATTTAATTGTCAACCCGAGAAGGGAGCTTATGAGATGAAAACACATTATGTGCATAATTTAAGGATTGAACTAACCTAAGATAACTAAAGATGCAAATACGCTAACATGCAACTATATGATTTTAATCTACGTGCATAACTTTCATAATTCAAATGCAATAATTTAATCTATCTATAAAAACAAGAAATTAACTAAGAACTTTGGTAAAGTAACTACAAATTCAAATCTAATCTAATGTTATATTAATCTATTATATAAAGGAAAGAGGCTATTCAAGCTATTCTAATGCTATGCTAATCTATTCTATGAAATGAAATTGCAACAACTAATCTAGGAAAGCGGTCAGTTGGTCCGAAAGCAATTTAATCTAATGAAAGTAATTTCAACTTATTCAAAATAGGCAACAAATCAACTAAACTATTCCATGAATGCATGAACTATATGCTTATGCACGGATGAGAATATACTTAACCATGGGATTAACTATGAAAGAAAATACTGAAATTAATTACTATAAAACAAGAAATTATACTGCAAGTGAAAAGAGCAACTAATCTATTTATTCTATGAGCAAAACTACTCTATATTTCAAAATAGCAAACTAACTAATTGTCCAACTCTTGTTATCGAACTTATGCAGTCGTATAAAGAAAATTGAAACACTAGTCTAAGGGCCAAGTGTAGACAAATACTTTGCAAGGAATCATAAACTAATGTAAGCAAAGTAATTTAACAAATCCAATCTAATCAGCAACTAATCTATGAATTTAAAAAGTAAACTTATATTAAACTAAGCTATGAAAACTTTCAAGAAAAAACTTTTAAAATACTGAAACTTAATGCATATAATACAAAAGGAAAAAATGAAAAGAGTCTCAACCAATCCCTCTTCCTAATGCTGAGAATCTATCATGCAAAGTTTATTAAAATCATACAAGCATAAAACTAAATTAAATTTAATGATAAAAATAAGGGAGACTAAACTAAGCTCAAAATAAAATAAATTAGACTAATGCAAATAAATAGAATTCACACTAAAAATAAAACTAAACTAAACCAAAAGAATTTCATGAACTAAACTAAACCAAAAGAATTTCATGAACTAAACTAAAATGAAACTAAACAAAATAGTGGAAATAAACTAGATTAACCTAAAACAAATTTATCATAAAATAACCCTCTATTCATGGTGTCACTCACTCAACAACACATTAACCAATTTAATAACATAATATAAATGAAAGAAATACAAAATACAAAATAAATACAATACACATACAAAAATATATTAGAGTTATATAAATTCTCACTTGTATATTAAATATACGAAACTAGATATAAAATAATATCAATTATAAAGAAACACTTTAACCTATATTAAAAAATTATAAACCAATTCAAATTACTTTTTTAATAGGATACCAAATTAACATATAAAAGAAGAAAACATTTATACTCATTTATATTCTGAATTTCATCATAATTAAAATTGAAACAATTAATCTTATGCATTAATATAAAACTGAATATGAAATTGTAATATCCCAAATCCCGATATTTTCTATTTCTAAGAAAAAAGGCTAATACAACTGGGCATGCAAACTGCCATGCAAAAATCCCTATTTTATAGGAAAATTTAGGGTTAGGGTTTGTGAGATAGAATGACCACTTACCACTAATAAGTTGGCTGGACTACTTTGGAGAAAGTATGCAAGCACTGAGAGCTGGATCAGAGATGAACTGATCTACTCTGCTTACGGTGAACCCCTAGCAGCAAGACGCCCAGTCAAAAAAGGATGACGCCCTCAGGGAAGGAGGTGTCCGATGGAGCTGTGGTTTTATGGGGCTGATAGTCTTTCCGTGCCAGAGATAATTCCTAATACAAGAGTGATTTCTGAGTCCTCTAGGCAGGATAGCGACTTGCTTCTGAGAGACAGTTGCTCACACCCCTGGAATCCTGAAACTGCAAATAACTATTCCGGATGAGCACGGATGTATCTGATAATCACCGAGTACCAGAGTATGATGCTGATGATAAGAATGGTGCCTGAGTTTCAGAAGGAAACTGAGATCTGAAGGCCCCACAGCTGATTAGGGCTTTTCGGCTGAAAACCCTCCCTTTACGGCTGCACACATGTCCCTGCAACGATCTATACCACATGCTAGATAACTGATGAATGAATGAAGAACAAGTGGTGAACCAGTATGGGTTACCCTGAATAAGACTAGGATAGTTGTTTCACTGCTGAAATCGTGTTAGCTAAAGACTCCGTCTCCAATCCCAACTACTGTGCTGCACGCTGTGCTGCTATTCCAAGAGCTCCCAAAATAATCATAATCCAAAGTGAAGTCTCCTCTCGTTTTATCCTCTATTTATAAAGTTCAACTGCGCAAAACCTAATCTTTGACCTAATTAGGTCACTTTATCTTTTAATTTGTCGTTGACTTGCATGCATGCAGATGGAGACTTAAATAGTGCATGAATCATTAAATAATGCTTGGATGGCATGCACGAAGGTGGATTTTGGCCCTGGTGGCACTTCTTGACCAAATGATGATGCCTTGAATCTTCTATGGATGGCATCAGTCCTCAGTTGATTCCATAGCTATCAGTAACCGCTCGAACCCACAGGAATCACATAGGTTAGCGGTTTTGGGCCTCAAGGCCTAATTGGAAGAGGACATTATAGTCCTCCCCACTTGAGATTGCTTGTCCTCAAGCAACTTCAAACTGGGATGCTGCAATACCTATTCACCTTCCCAGGTGGCATCCTCTGGCGATAGTTCTTTCCATTGAACTAAGTATTCCCTAATTACTCTGTTCCTGAGTTTCCTCTCTCTAGTCTGTATGATCCGTTCAGGAATCAGTATCAGCAGTCCTTCATCATCTAAAGGGGGCAATTCGGTGGATGGAGAAATGTGTTTCCCAAGGGTCTTCTTCAGACTAGATACATGGAACACATTGTGAATTTTGCTTTCCCGGGGAAGTTCTAGTTCATATGCCACCTCTCCCACCTTCCGAATTATTTTTTAGGGTCCATAGAAGCGGGGTTTTAACTTCTCTGCTCCTTTATTTTTAAGTGAAGACTGTCTGTAAGGCTGGAGCCTTAAGTAAAATAAATCCCCTACCTCAAATCTCCGCTCAATCCTGTGTTTGTCGGCATACATATTATGTTGATTTTGGGCTATTTGTAAATTCTCTTTCAATACTTTCAGGATGTCCTGACTGTCGTGTATCCAATCCTTAGCGTTAGGAGCCCTACTATCTCCAAATTCCAAATCTGCATAGTCCAAGGCCTCATAACCATATAATGCCTTAAAATGGGTCATCCTAATAGACATGTGATAAGTAGTGTTGTAGAAATACTCCCCTAGGTGTAGCCATTTGATCCAGGTTCATTGCTGCCCTGCTACATAGTTCCTTAGATATCCTTCGATCCACTTGTTGAATATTTATGTTTGCCCATCACTCTAGGGGTGATAACTTGTACTCGTAGCCAGTTCGATCCCCACCAATCTAAATAGTTCCTGCCAGAAGGCACCCATGAATCTGCTATCCCGATCACTGACAATGGTCTTAGGTAACCTGTGTAACCTGAAGACCTCCCTGAAGAATAACTCAGCTACTTGAGCTGCCGAGTAGTCTGATGATATCGAGAAGAAATGTGCAAACTTGGTCATTCTATCAACTACTACATATAAACAATCTCTCCCTTGGACCTTGGGAAATCCTGTAATAAAGTCCATGGAGATGCTTTCCCACTTCTGTTCTAGAATCGATACTAGCTAGAGTAACACTGCTGGATGGGTGTTCTCAATCTTGTTCTGTTGACAGATGCTACATTCCTAGACATGCTGCATAATCTCCCCCTTGAGGACCTTCCATGAGAACCTCTCTTTGATCTACCTGTAGGTCTTTAAGAAACCTTGATGCCCTGATAAAGGAGAATCGTGGGCTACCTGGATGATCTTTTTCCTCAATGTGGATTCTGGAACGAGGTATATTCTATCTTTGTAATAGATGATGTCATCCACAATCCTGTACCTGTCATCCTGAATTTTCCCATCCAATAATTCGCAAGTGAATTTATTCTTGGAGTATTCCACTAAGAGAAGTGCCCTCCAATCCGTGGATATACTACTGAGAGATAATGGGGCTGGACGCCTAGATAATGCATCAGCTACTACATTAGTCTTACCTTTCACATACTCGATCTTGAAATCATAGGCTTGTACCTTGCTGACCCATTTCTGCTGTCCCTCATTCAGTTCCTTCTGCTCCAGGAAATACTTGAGGCTATTATGATTGGTTTTGATTTTGAACTTACTGCCCACCAGGTACTGTCTGAATTTTGTGAGAGCATGCAAGATGGCCAGCATCTCCTTGTCATATATGGAGTAATGGCACTCACAGTTCTTCAGCTTACGACTCTCAAATGAAATAGGGTGATGATTTTGCATCAACACTGCTCCTAACCCTTCCCCTCAGGCATCACATTCTACCACAAAAGGTTGTGAGAAGTCTGGTAATGCTAGCACTAGACTAGAACTCATAATAACCTGCATCTCCTCAAAAATTTTCTGTGCTAATTCTGTCCAAGTGAATGCTCCTTTCTTGGTGAGATCTGTGAGGGGTACTGCAAATTGGCAGAATCCCTTAACGTACCGACGGTAATAAATACACAGACCTAGGAACCCTCTCAACTCTGTAACTATTTTTGGCACAGGCCAATCTCTGATAGCTCGGATTTTCTGCATGTCAACCTGTACTCCTTCTGCATTGATTACATGTCCTAAGTACAACATTTCCTTCATTCCAAACTCACACTTGGACATTTTTGCATATAGTGAATGCTCTTCTATAATACTCAATGTTTCATCCAAGTGTTTCAGATGTTCTTCCCAGGTTTTGTTGTAAATCAGGATGTCATCAAAGAATACAAGAAAATTTTTACGTAGCTGTGCTCAAAAGGTGTGGTTCATGCATGACTGGAAAGTGGACGGAGCATTGGTAAGTCTGAAGGGCATGACCAAAAACTCATAGTGACCATAATGACAGTGGAAATCTATTTTGGAGATGTCATGGTCCCTTACCCTGATCTGATGGTACCCTGAGCGAAGATCGATCTTGGAGAAGTATTGAGCTCCCCGAACCTCATCCATGAGTTCATCAATTCTGGGAATTGGATACCTGTTCTTAATGGTATTTTTGTTAAGTTCTTGATAATCGATGCACATTCACAGTGTACCATCCTTCTTCTTGACCAATACTACTGAGGATGCAAAGGGGCTAGAACTGGGCCGAATATATCCAAGCTCCAGTAATTCTTTGATGGTTTTTTCAATCTCATCCTTGTACCTTTTGGGATGCCAGTAAGGGGTGGTGATGACTGCTTGTGTTCCCTCCTCTAGCTTGATGATGTGTTCAAAACCTCGATCTGGTGGTCTACCTGATGGAAGGTCTTGAAAAACCTTTTCGTGTTTCTGTAGCAAGGCTTGAATGTCACTTGGGTGTTGTGTGCTGATCTCTGGGGGCTTCCTGAA
Source organism: Pseudotsuga menziesii (assembly GCA_001517045.1). Classification (NCBI taxonomy): domain Eukaryota; kingdom Viridiplantae; phylum Streptophyta; class Pinopsida; order Pinales; family Pinaceae; genus Pseudotsuga; species Pseudotsuga menziesii. The sequence goes on along the minus strand of LPNX010166765.1, from coordinate 100,272 downwards.
GGTGACCAAACATTCTGTAGTCCATTCTATATCATCATGTTGGAGTACTGCCTCCATTCTCTGTGATGAGACCGGTTTTGGGGGATAAGTGTTCATGCCCCTCAAAACTACCCTTTTGCCATCTGGCCCCTGGAAATCCATTTCCATTGCCCTGTATTCTATAGTGTATTTCCCTATAGAATAAATCCATTGAACACCCAATACCACATGAGTATCTGCTACATCCACTACATAGAAAGAGTCTGTCATCTGATAGTTACCTAAGGCAACATTCAGTTTTGGGATCCATTAGTTGCACTCCATGCTGGAGTTCCTGGCTACTACTACAGTGAATCCCTCGAACTTCTCGGTCTGAATACCTCTCTTGGATACCCAAGCGGAGTTAATAAAATTGTGGGTGGCTCCCCCATCAATCAATACTCCTACTCTGTGACCCTGTACTACTCCCCTGACCCCGAGAGTATGGAATCTTGGTACTCTAGATAATGTATCAATGACTCCCTCTGGTGTATCACCCTGGTGGGAATCCTCTTATGTGGCCTCCTGCTCATCGTCGTCCTCAGCACTGTCTGAATACACCTCAATGCAGTGGGCCTTCGCCTTCCCTGCACACCTGTGTCCTGGTACCCATGGTTCCTGAAAGGTGAAGCATAGCTTCTTCCTTCTCAAGTCTTTCCTAGTGTCCTCATCTAACCAAGTTTTCTTGGGCACATCCTGTTGGAAAGGTTTCCTGTCCTTTTCCCTAATAGGGAAATTGGTTTTCAGAGGAAGTTTGTTTTTGGGCATTGAATCTTGAATATCCCTTGCCCTGCTAATAGCATCCCGCAGAGTGAGAGGTTTGTAGGATTTCACCCATCCCCGTAGTGGCTCTATGAGGGCCTCAATGAATAACATAGTCAATCTACTCTCTGACACATATGTTACCATAACGGCTAGCCTCTGAAATTCTGAAATGAAAGCTTATGCACTACCATTCTGCTTGAGTTGATCCAACTCCCTGAAATGGATCTCTGGATCTTTCCTGTCAAACCTCTCTATGAGTTTTTGAGTGAACTCACCATAAGAATGTATGGTGTTGTGACCCAATGTCACCAATCCGTGGTACCACCATTCATGAGCTTCTCCATCTAGGTGAAGTGTAACAAACTTAATGGCATCTATCTCTGTCATGGGGTTGAGTTGGAAATAGGTATCCAACTTTTGGACCCATGTTCTCGCTGATCCTCCGCGAATCCCATCAAAGTTTGGGATGGTTAACCTGCCCAAGGTCTTCTGTAGCTCATAGTTGTGATTGAAACCCTTGTTTAAATTCCTAGGCTTGTTCCTACTCTTCATGTTGCAGAAATCTGAGAAAGACATGGCAGCATGAAACTCATCCCCTAAGTCTCTGTACTTCTGCAAATAATCCCCAAAAAGCTCGCTAGGTTCTACCTGCATGACCGGGACCCCTACTATATTTGCCAAGAAGTGAGGCATGGTAGGCCTGATAGTAGGTCTGCTGTATATGTGCGGAGTGTTTTGGATGTTAGTGTACACCATATTTCCACTGCTGCTTGAAGATCCCCGATCTACCGGTGAGGGAAGTGTATTGTTGATACCTATTTCCAATTTCGCTGATAGTCTGTTGATTGCATTGAGGACTTCTTTTTGTCCTTTGGATAAGTCTTGCAATGCAGAGACCAAGCTGTGAAACTCCATTCGATCCTCCTCTTCTCCCATTCCTTTTCCCCTATCTGAATGTATACCTATTTGTTCCATGTCTGAATTGGTATCTTCTAGTTGGATATCTTCAAATTCTTCTGTGTATCTACTCTTCCTCCTCCTATAGGTTACAAAAGGATCTCCTTCTGTATTCGCCAAGAAAATAGCTCTGATACCACTGTAATATCCCAAATCCCGATATTTTCTATTTCTAAGAAAAAAGGCTGATACAACTAGGCATGCAAACTGCCATGCAAAAATCCCTATTTTATAGGAAAATTTAGGGTTAGGGTTTGTGAGATAGAATGAACACTTACCACTGATAAGCCGGCTAGACTGCTCTGGAGAAAGTATGCAAGCACTGAGAGTTAGATCAGAGATGAACTAATCTAATCTGCTTATGGTGAACCCCCAGCAGCAAGACGCCCAGTCAGAAAAGGATGACGCCCTCAAGGAAGGAGGTGTCCGATGGAGCTGCGGTTTTATGGGGCTGATATCCTTTCCATGCCAGAGAAAATGCCTGATACAAGAGTGATTTATAAGTCCTCTAGGCAGGATAGTGACTTGGTTTTGAGAGACAATTGCTCATGCCCCTGGAATCCTTAAACTGCTGATAACTGTTCCGGATGAGCACAGATGGATATCATAATCACCGGGTACCGAAGTATGATGCTGACGATAAGAATGGTGCCTGAGTTTCAGAAGGAAAATGAGATCTGAAGGCCCCATAGCTGATTAGGGCTTTCCAGCTGAAAACCCTCCCTTTATGGCTGCACACGTGTCCCTGCAACGATCTATACCATATGATAGATAACTGATGAATGAATGAAGAACAAGTGGTGAACCAGTATGGCTTACCCTGAATAAGACTAGGACAGATGTTTCACTACCGAAATCCTGTTAGCTGAAGACTCTGTCTCCAACCCCAACTGCTATGTTGCATGCTGTGCTGCTATTCCAATAGCTCCCAAAATAATCATAATCCAAAGTGAAGTCTCCTCTCGCTTTATACTCTATTTATAAAATTGAACTGTGCAAAGCCTAATCTTTGACCTAATTAGGTCACTTTATCTTCTAATTTTCTGTTGACTTGCATGCATGCAGATGGAGACTTAAATAGTGCATGCATCATTAAATAATGCTTGGATGGCATGCACGAAGGTGGATTTTGGCCCTGGTGGCCCTTCTTGACCAAATTATGATGCCCTAGATCTTCTATGGATGGCATCAGTCCTCAGCTGATTCCCTAGCTCTCAGTAACCGCTCAAACCCACAGGAATCACATAGGTTAGTGGTTTTGCGCCTCAAGGCCTAATTGGAAGAGTACATTACAGAAATGATGAAGATGGATTCTAATCCCCACTAACTACAAACCACAGTAAAATGATGGAAAACTTGTTGATGTAACTGTAACTTCGGAATGTATTCACTTATGTATCTTATGTATTATACCCCGATGTTTATTTCGGGAAGTGTTTGTAATGTAATTGAGTCATGTCATGCCCCAATGTTCCAATCTAGAGTTTCTATAATGTAAACAAGTCATGTCAATTCATTGTGGGTAACCCTCCTATTGATCAAGGGTTAAAGTCCCCGTAGTTCTGGGGCACTAGAGTTATTAGACTCTCCTAGAGAAGTCAGCCCTAGTAGGTTATTGTCAAGTTAGGAATTAGTATAAATAGAGAGTGAGCCTCTCTATTTAACACACACTCACTCACACTTAGTTGTATCGCATAGCTGAGGAAGAATAAGACACTAGGGCTAGGAAGAAAGAGGCTACTATTGTCGGGAGATCATCTTACTATTTTGGGGTTTTACTGTTGGTGTTGATTCTATCTTTGAGGAAGTTGTGGGTTTTTGTCCATTTATGGTTTCCCCAAGGAAAAACACTATATTCATTGTCTCGTGTTTGATTTTTGTGCATGTTATTCTCTCAGTTAAAAGATTCTAATATAATGCTAGCTTAATGTTAAAAATCTAACATGGTATTAGAGCTAACCTAAGAACAAGACACTATGAAGCTGTGAGAACTAGGGATTCCTACTTTATGGATCTCTCTCCACATATTTTTAGCAAAATAAGGTTATACTAACTCTCCTCCCTAGGGCTCATCTTTTGGTCGAAGCATAATCCAATTCTGAGCTTTTTCAATTTTGGACCTGACACTGCTGTCGAAGATTAGGGCTTTCCACAGAAGTGAAATTTTTCAGTGATCCCAAGCCTAGATTGATCTCCTCCTCAAAATAAAATTTTATAGATCAAGATCAAAGCATTTGGTTGGACACAACTCCAGAAAATCCAAACCCTAATCTGCTCCTAAACCAACACTACATAATTTCAGCTCCAAATCTAGATCCGACATCTTGACCTGGTAAGATATAAATATTTTGTATTTCTATTTGAGGTTCTCAGTTAAGATGTCTCATCATACCAAGCTTGATGAAGAGCTTGAGGGAGATGATAACTTTCAATCTTGGAAATATAGGATCTCCTTGGTCCTGGAAGAAAATGAGTTGGTCTCCTACATCAATGAGGAGGTTCCAGTTCCAGAGGGAGGTGAGGCTAAGGCCTTATACAAGAAGAAGTTGGTTATGGAAAAAAGGATTATTGTTGATTCAATCAAGGATCACCTCATACCACAGGTGTCCTCCATAAAGACACCTAAATCTATGTTTGATTCCCTAACCAAACTGTTTGAAGGAAAGAACATAAACATGAAAATGACTTTGAGGAACTAGTTGAAGAATGTGAAGATTCAGAATGCAGAGACCATCCAGTCTTACTTCACAAGAGTCTCTCAGATCAAGGAACAATTCGAAGCAGTAGATGAATAAGTGGAAAATGAAGAGATTGTAATGACCACCTTGAATGGTCTCCCTAGGATATGGGACTCTTTCATTCAAGGGATCTGTGCCAGAAAGAAGTTAGTCAAGTTCAGCAGGATTTGGGAAGAATGCTCACAAGAAGAAGCTCGGATAGCAGCTCAAAAAGAAAAGATGGGAAGTGAATATCAAGCTCTCATAGTTCAATCCAAGAAACCTAGAAGGGACTATCATCATCATCATTCTAAAGGTAATCACTCTTCCTAGAATAAATCTCAACTTAGATGTTATACTTGTGATGAAATAGGGCACTTTTCCAAAGATTGTCCTAGAAACAAAATAAACCCTCACAAGAAGAAAAACAACAAGAGAAGACATCATGCTCATGCTGCAGAAGATGATGAACCTTCCTCAAAGAGAAACAAGCAAGAAAGTGATGAAGAATATGTTTTGATTTCTGCTCTCACGGAAAACATCACACATGGAAGCAATGATTGGAATATAGACAGTGGGGCTTCCAAACATATGAAAAAATTCAAAGATTCTTTTGTGAGACTATCATAACATGAATCACCTCATAAAGTGAAGCTCAAAGATGACTACCAGTATCTAATAAAAGGTAGTGGGGAATCCTCCTGTAAGGTAGACTCTGGAAATTCCATGAAGATGAAGGATGTATTGTTTGTACCGGGACTCAAGAAAAACCTCCTCTCCATATCTGAATTAGATGCGAAAGGCATGAGGGTTGCATTTGTATATGGCCAAGTTCTCATCTGGCCAAAAGGAAAGACCTTCGATGATGCAATAGTGATTGGGGAATAAGAGGGACATCTATACAAATTGAAGGGCCATCCAGAACAAGCCTTGATCCATGACACGGTAGATCCAAATGAACTTTAACATAGAAGGCTTGCACATGTGCATTACAGAGTACTACCACTTGCAAGAAAATTTGTTGAATTTCTTCCATAAATTCAAGCAAAACATGATGGAGTCTGCAAAGGATGTGCGAAAGCAAAGATTACAAAGAAGACATTTCCAAGTAGCGAGAGCAAGGTAAAAGGAATCTTGAAAATCATCCACTCTGATGTATGCGGACGAAAGTCATCAAGTTCACTAAGTGGGTATGTAAACTATGATGACTTTTCTAGGAAGACATGAATTTACTTCATGAAGAACAAAGATAAAGTTTTCAGCAAGTTCAAGGAATTCAAAGCCTTGATCAAGAATCACACTGAAAAGAAGATCAAGACCTTTCAATCACATAATGGCAGAGAATTCACATCAAATGAATTCAAAGAGTTATGCAAAGACTCAAGGATTAAGAGGGAGTTGTCCACTCCATATAATCCACAACAAAATGGGATTGCAGAAAGGAAAAACAGAACTATCATGGAAGCTGCAAGAGCTATAATTCATGATCAAGATCTTCCCATGCATTTATGGGAAGAAGCTTCTAGAACAACGGTGTATGTATAGAACCATAATCCACACAGAGTACTTGAGAAAAACACACCTGAAGAAGTATTTTCTAGAAAGAAACCAGAAGTTAGCCATGTCAGAATATTCAACTGTCTAGTGTACATACACATTCCAAAAGAGAAGAGGACAAAATTAGATCCTTCAAGAAAGAAGGGTATATTTGTGGGATACTCTGAAAGCTCGAAGGCTTACAAAATATACTTCCCAATATTCAAGAAGATCAACATCAGTAGGGATGTGACATTTCATGAAGACTCGTCTTACAACAAATCCAGAAAGAGACCTGCTGAAGAACCTAAAGAAGTAGAAGCACCCAAAATTCATGATACAACCATGAACGAAGAAACTCAAGAATAAGATAGAGAAATTGAAGAACCCAAAGAAATTGTAGATCCACCTCAGGAGAAGAATCCTCATAAGAGGAAACCTGCTTGGGTATGAGAAGCTATCCAAGGTGAGGAAAGATATGGGGCTCCAGAAGAGAATCATAGAGAAAGAAAGAGGACCAGATCCTGCTCCGGGTATGTAGCATTATTATGTGATTTTATCGATGAAGAACCTTCCAATTATGAAGAAGTAGTAGAACAGAAAGAATGGAAGGATGCTACGATCGAAGAGTATCAATCGATCATGAAGAATGATGTTTGGGATGTTGTCCCAAGACTAGAAAGAAAGACTGTTGTAACTTCTAAATGGATCTACAAGATCAAGCATGATGTAGACGGTAGCATAGAAAAATATAAAGAAATATTTGTTACTCGTGGTTTCTCGTAGAAAGAAGGAATAGATTATGAAGAAACTTTTGCACCTGTAGCCAGATACACTTCCATCATATCAGTACTTTCTCTAGCTGTAGTGATGAAATGGAAGATACACCGTATGGATGTCAAGACTGCCTTCTTGAATGGTGTAGCTGAAGAGGAAGTGTATGTGGAGCAGCCACTCAGTTTTGAGACAAATGACAGGGAGTCACATGTATGTAGATTGAAGAAAGCCCTATACAGTTTGAAATAGGAACCCAAGACATGGTATGACAAAATTGACAGCTTTCTATCCACTTTGGGCTTTACCAAGAGTAAAGAAAATTCCAACCTTTACTACAAGGATGAAGATGGAAACCCAGTGATGCTCCTACTATATGTAAATGATCTGTTTGTAATAGGTATGGAAGGCTTGATTGCTGATACAAAGAGGAAGATTGTCGCAGAGTTCAAAATGAAGGACTTGGGTATGATGCATTATTTTCTAGGAATGGAGGTGTGGAAAAATGTAGATGGAATTTCTATAGGACAAGGGAAATATACAGTAGAGATCCTGAAGAGATTTGAGATGATGGACTGCAAGGCCATCACCACACCTATGGCATAGAACCTGAAGCTATCAAGTGATGCTTCATCAGAAGCGATTGATGCTATGATGTATCATCAGATGATTGGGTCCTTGATGTACATGATGAACACAAGACTAGATATTTGCTTTGTTGTGAACACCTTGATCCAGTTCCTAATAGATCCGAGACATGTTCACTTGATTGCTACAAAGCATATTCTGAGATAACTGATGGGTACAGTTGATTATGGTCTCAAGTATGAGGTGAATCAAAAGATTAACTTGGAGGTTTATGTTGATTTAGATTGGGCAGGCATTGCCATCGATAGGAAGAGCAATTCATGGTGTTGCTTCAGTATGGGATCAAGTGTGATCTCTTGGTTTAGCATGAAGCAATCCTATGTGACACTGAGTATAGTTGAAGCAAAGTATGTCACAGCTTGTTCAACTAGTTGTGAGGTAGTATGGTTGGGGAATCTACTATCTAGTTTATTTGATCTCTAGTTAGACACTAATTGTATATATTTCAACAACCATAGTTGTGTGAAGTTGTCGGAGAACCCGGTGTTCCATGACAAGTCGAAGAATATCAAGATCAAGTATCACTATATCATGGATATGGTGCAGAGAGGAGCAGTGAAGCTCCAGCATGTTGCGACCGACGAATAGATAGTTGATCTGTTGACAAAGCCATTAGCCAGAGTGAAGTTTGAGTACTTCAGGGAGAAGCTTGGTTTTCTCAAAATCGAGGTTCCTTCCAAGGGGAAGTGATGAGTCCTTGAGCCATTCTGACATGGTGAGAGGATTGGTTCCTTCCATGTTAGATATGAGTGCTGAGCCATTCTGATATGACTGTAGGATTGGTTCCTACATGATCAGATATAAGGGCTGTTACCATTCTTTGAATGGAGGTTCCTGGTCAGTTACCAATAATACTCGATCTGGGACTGAGGGCCTTTCTGATATGACTATGAGATGTAGTCTTACATGATCAGATGTGAGTGCATGTCCATTCTGATGTGATTGAGGGATTGGTTCCCACTTGATCAGATATAAGGGTTGATGTCGTTCTCTGGGAGAATGGAGGCACCTGGTCAGTTACCAAGAAAGATCAGTCTGGGAATGAGGTCCGTTTTGATATGACTGTAGGATGTGTTCTCACATAATTAGATATGATTGTTGCACCATTCTAATGAGTCAAGGTCAGGTGTAAGGGCTAGGCCATTCTCACGAGTCAAGGTCATATGTAAGGGCTGGGCCATTATTACATGGTGAGAGGATAAAGTTCCTTCCATGGTCAGATGTAAGGGCTAGGCCATTATGACATGGTGAGGGGATTAAGTTCCTCTCATGGTTAGATGTGAGTGTTGGGCATGCCTTTCTAAGGATTAAAGGTTAGATGTAAGTGTTGGGAGGGCCATTCTAACTTAGGGTCAGATATAAGTGCTGAAGAAGACCTACATGGAGGCTAGGTCTACACCTAGCATGAAAAAGGGATAGATCTATAGAACTTCATGTGACGAGAAGAATCATGAAATAGAAACCATGATGAACCAGTGATGATGATCCAACAATGATGATCCAGATCCAATGATGATGTTACAGTGATGATCTAGATTGAGTGATGATCTAGATCCAGATGAAGATGAATTGAAGATGACGAGAAATCGAGGATGATCTAGATGATACAGAGAAGAAGACTTGTGCTGATAAATTGTGTTGAGAGAATACCTTCCTAGTTAAGAGGGGGTTTTGATGTAATTGTAACTTCAAAATGTATTCACTTATGTATCTTATGTATTGTACCCCGATGTTTATTCTGGGAAGTGTTTGTAATGTAATTGAGTCATGTCATGCCGCGATGTTCTGATCAAGAGTTTCTATAATGTAAAAAAGTCATGTCAAGTCATTGTGGGTAACCCTCCTATTGATCAAGGGTTAAATTCCCCGTAGTTCTAGGGCACTAGGGTTATTAGACTATCCTAGAGAAGTCGGCCCTAGTAGGTTATTGTCAAGTCGGGAATTAGTATAAATATAGAGTGAGCCTCTCTATTTAACACACACTCGCTCACACTCAGTTGTAGTGCATAGTTGAGGAAGAAGAAGACATTGGGGCTAGGAAGAAAGAGGCTACTGCTATCGGGAGATCATCTTACTATTTTGGGGTTTTACTTTTGGTGCTGATTCTATCTCTGAGGAAGTTGCAGGGTTTTCTCCATTTATGGTTTCCCAAGGAAAAACACTATGTTCATTGTCTCTTGTGTTTGATTGATGTGCTTGTTATTCTCTCAGTTAAAAGATCCTAATATAATGTTAGCTTAATGTAAAAAATCTAACAAAACTAACCTATACCCTACCTAATTATTTCTACACAAAACGTAATATTAGAAATTCTGGAAATTAATGAAAATTCTGTAAAATTCTATCTAAATTTGAATAAAAGGATAAAATACAAATTGGATTAAGGTGTGAATAGAAGGCTGAAAAATAGTCTGCATAGAAGGATGAATCGAAGGATGAAAAGACAGTCTGCACAGAGGGACGAATGGCCAACCATGTGGAAAATTGCATAAAAACTCAGGAAAATTACAGTTTATTAACAGTAAAACATTATCTACAGGAAAAATAAATAGATAGACATAAAAATGAAATTACTTATCTACAAAAAATGAAAAGAAACCGCTGAATATGTACAAATAGAACCTCTGGTTGTTGAGGGGCCCTTCTCAGCAATCAAAGGCCAGTCTAAGTCAATGAATTACTTCACAAAAGACTGAAACATGCGTAGACAACTGAAAATATAGTTTTATTCAATTTGAACAGAGTTTTTTTGCAGAGTCTATTAACCGACGAGTAGCTACTCAACTCTCAGGAAGAGGCTGGTACATATAGCTGCTTACAGATATGAGCAAGTCGACCCTTTAGTGTTCGAATTCTCTCTAAATTTAGTAAATCATAAAGGCATCTAACAAATCAAACTCCAACGCACAACATATTCCTTCTTCAGCATGAATAGATCTCCTCCAACGTGCATCTAGTTCTTTTCAGCATGGACGTGGCATGATATGGTATTCCTACTCCTCCTTTTGTGTGGAATGATCTTCTCCAGCGTGCATGATGGCGGCGTGTTGGGAAGCGAGGAGTACACAGGGGAAAGAGTCTAGAATGTAGGTCATTCCTCATTCAAGAGCACAGACTGGTGATGTGGCGGTGAGCAAAGGCATCGTGACATTGAGCCTTCTAAATTGATGATTGTCTCCAACAAACAAACGTGTGGACTACAGGTGGATTGCAAATCTATTTCGACGTTTAATGCCTGAGATCTTTTATCATCAACAACGCGCTGCATAATTAATGAGCTGAGTGGTGAGCTACATCATAAGCTAGACAGTAAGATGAATGCACTGTATGTTTATTTGGCTGTAAGCGAGATGGATAGTCAGCTTAATGCATTGCTGAATTCTATTGGTTTGGTGCTGGGTTCTTTTGTTGAGTGCTTGGTTTAACTATGGCTGGATTTTATTTTCTACACTACTATCCATTTCATGACTGTGCAAGAGTTCTATTCCCTGTCCGTGCATGAATTATTCCACGACATGTTCATAACATAAATCCTACAAAAAAAAAAAATATGCATTAGTTTTATATCATGGCATTATGATTTAAGAAGAAAAGGGAATTACATTATACAAATGGTTCATGGAAATCCAACGAGATATATTTACATTGTTTTATTAAAACAAAAGGAGGATTATATGAGGTGGAATAAAGTGGTTCATAGTTCCAAGTTTTATTTGATATTAAAGTTTATATGGATTTATTAAGCATATTTAACAAATTTATAATGCATATTTTATATGGATTTGAAAATATATTAAAGTTTCATTTCTTAAAGTTCTAAGTGGAACTATTTAACTCACTTGAATAATGAATGGTTTTATATTTAACTTTTTTCATTTTCCATAGTTTAAGAGATCATAATATTTTAAATGTGTTCCCTCTTCAATTACTTTAAGACATTACAAATTAATGGGACTTGAAGTCTTAACATCAACCCATAATTCTATTTATGTATATGCAAGTAGTATGGAATCAGTGAGGACTAGAAGATAGAGACAAGTCAAGTCAAGAAACCAATAAGGAACATGTCATCAAAACTCAGTGCAGAACTTAGGACCGAAAGAAGGGGCTGGATGGAGTGCCAAAATGCACACTAAATGCAATAACACATCAAAAATGATGAATTAAGCTTCTTTTACATTTATAATTTATAATTGATGAAAATATAGTAAAAGATAGACAAATTAAAGATAGATGTATTCAATTTCGGTAAATAGGCCAGGAAATTAATGTAAATAAAGCCATTATAAAAGACAATTTTGAGGTCCAACAGTATGCATGAATGTAACATTAAACAAATATTTGTTGGTGACGATAGTTCTCTAAGTGTTGTAGGATCTGGAATAGCTCTAGTAGAAAATTGTCATTTTAGTGATGTACTATGTGTTCCAAGAATTTCCTGCAATTTGTTGCCAGTCTATCAAATCACTCATTCTGGTTAAGGTAAAACTATAACGTTTACTCCTCACCAAGTTGTAATCAAGTATTTTAAAGACCCCCAACATGTCCTAGCTACCAAAATTGTTGATGATATTACCAAGTGGTACAAATTTAACAAACTTGGGTCAGCACCCTTTCCTTCAGTTTTTGTTTCTCATAGTGATAACTTGAGGAAACTTTGGCATGAGCAATTTGGTCACTTAAATTATCGCTCATTGCAACAAATATGTAAAGACAATATGGTGATTGGTCTTCTGATGGTATCTTGCAAGGATGGTGTTTGTTCCGATTGTGTACTCGAAAAACATCATCAAGATAGTTTTGACAAATGTGCCTCTTGGCACGCCTCGAATCCCTTGGAGATTTTGCATAGTGACTTGTGTGGTCCTCTTCCATCTGCTTCATTTTCTAGTTTCAAATATTTATTAACTTTCATTGATGACTACTCCAGACACACTTGGGTTTACTTCCTAAAACTTAAGAGTGAAGTATTTAACATGTTCTTGGCCTACAAGGCCCTTGTTGAAAAACAATCTGGTCATCAAATTATTAAGTTAAGATCTTACAATGGAGGAGAATATGTTAACAAAAATTTCACTACTTTTTGCACTAAACAAATCCAACAGCAACACATTGTTCCATATACACCACAACAAAATGGTGTAGCTAAATGAAACAACCACGCTTTAAAAGAAATGGGTAATTGTATGATCCAATATAAGGGACTAAGTCTTCAATATTGGGCTGAGGACATAAATTTTGCAAATTACATAGTTAATCGCACACCCACTAAATTTTTACAAGGTATAACAAAGGAAGAATCATGGATTAAAATTAAACCAGATGTAAGTCACTTCTGTGTGTTTGGTAGTGAAGCATGGGCTCACATTCCAGATGAAAAATGGAAAGCATTGCAACCTAAAAGTGAAAAGTGCATATTTGTTGGATATTCTGAAGATGTAAAAGGTTATAGACTTATTCAACCACATTCTCATGATATAATCATTAGAAGAGATGTTAAATTTGATGAAAATATATTGGCCTATGAGCCTAACTTGGTGGGTGTGCCATCTTTGTCCTGCGAGCCCGATTCGGCGATTGTGCCTTTTTCTACTTCCAACTTCCTTGACAGGTTTCCAAATCCATTTTCTGATGATGACGGTGAGGATGAAAATGCACCTACGCCTGCTCATGTTCCTCCAATTGCACCAGCACTAATTCTTCCTCGATGAGTTCGTTCAACATGTGAAGCAGCTGGTGATCTTGTTGGTTAACCTAGAGATCAACATCGAACACGTTCTCAGTTTCAGCAAACCTCTTCTCTTTTGGCTCAAGTTTTCGAGAATCATGATCCAGAAATGTTTGCAGAAGCTTCAGGAAATCGATATTGGGATGCAGCTATGGATAAAGAACATCGTTCCTTAATGGCAAATGATACTTGGGATCTTGTTCCTATTCCAAAAGGAACAAAACTGGTTAGATGTAAATGGGTCTACAGAGCTAAGTATGCATCAGATGGAAGTGTTGAAAGACTTAAGTCAAGGTTAGTTTCCAAATTTTTTTCCCAAGTTGAATGGATTGACTACAATGAAACCTTTTCTCCTGTCGCAAAATTGAACTCCATCCACCTTGTTCTTTCCTTTGCAACCTTACATAACTAGGAAGTGCATCAAATATATGTCAAGTCTTCCTTCTTACATGGTCATTTACAGGAGGAAATTTACATGGAACAACCTCCTGGATATGTTAAAAATAACTCTAACCTTGTCCATTGCCTGAAGAAATCCTTATATGGCCTTAAGAAAACTCCTATAGCTTGGTATGCCAAAATGGATAGCTTTTCTCCTTGAAACTAGTTTTTCTAGATGCCATTCTGACCCCAATGTATATACCAAGAAAGTAGGAAACCATATCATCATACTTGTTCTTTATGTTGATGATCTTATCCTTACTGGTAGTGACAATAAAATTTCAACCCATGTGAAATCCAGTCTTAAGCAAAATTTTGAAATGTCAGACTTAGGACATTTGCATTATTTTCTTGGTCTCGAAGTATTGCAAACCAAAGAAGGAATATTTCTTTCCCAGTATAAGTATGCTTGTGACCTTCTTCGTGGCTTTCACATGCAATATTGTAAACCAACCCCTTCTCCCTTCCAGTCTAGAGTCAAACTTTCTCCCACTTGTACTTCACCTGAAGTAGCTGCCACCTTGTATCGTTAGCTCATTGGTAGTCTCTTATTATTGACTCACTCACATCCCGACCTTTCCCTTTTCATTGGTCATGTTGCCCGTTATATGAAAAAACCTCATGAAAGTCACTGGAAAGAAGCAAAAAGAACACTTCGATATATTTTAGGTACAATTCAGTTTGGGATTCATTACAGTACAAGGGGGAAACCTTTGTTAGTTGGTTTCACTGATTCAGATTGGGCCGATGATCTTGATGATTGAAAGTCTAATGAAGTTTATGTTTTCATTCTAGGATCTGGACCTGTCACTTGGGCTTGTAAGAAACAACAAGCTCTTGCTATTTCTTCAGCAGAAGCAGAATATTGAGCCATAGTTAATGCTAGTTAGGAAGCTTTATGGCTCCAACATATCCTTTCAAAGTTTGGATTCGAGCAGTAGTAGCCTACTCCACTTTGGTGCAACAATAAAAGTGCCATCAAGATTTCCAAAGATCCAATTCTACATCAATGCAGAAAACACATTGAGCTACACATGCACTTCATCAGAAATCTTGTTCATGATCGTGTTATTGAAATGCTCTATTTCCTTTCAGATGATCAAGTTGCAGACATCTTCACCAAGTCTCTTCCAGAAGCGATTTTTTCTAAACTTCGATCTATGTTAGGAGTTCAATAATGTGTCATTAAGGGGTGATAGGCTCTAATGCCTCCTTCCTTCTCCTAATAGTGTCACTTTTTTAAATACATTAATCCTATCCCAAGTTATTCTTAAGGGGGAATGTTAGGATATTTAGACACTTAGGAGTTAGTTAAGATCAACATGTGTAATATATCCGTTAGGTAAAGTGTGTTTATTTAATATGCATTAGTATGCGTTTGTAAATATTCTAATCCAATAATAATGATATGTTCTAGAAATAAAGTGATCAGATGGTTCAACTTCTCTTAGATCATACCTACCATTGATTCGTGTCTTAACACCCGATTGGTCCATGATTTCTAGTTTAAGTGGATGGAGGCTCCTTGGCTAGTTGATCAATTATGAGAAGCTCACTTGTAACTTTTAATCTTTTTCATTATAAATTTCTCCAAGTAGCGATTTGGCTGGGGCCATGGACTGTTTCCCTCTCGAGGGTGTTAACCACGTCAAAATATCGGTGTGTTGATATGTGATCTATTTGTGTGAGTGGCTTCTCTTGGTGTTTGGTATTTTGGGAGTACCCTGTGTACCCGAATAGGCATAGCTCAGAACAAACCCTCCTAGTGCCTTCAGCAAATAATAATTTATTGAACACATAATTTATCTAATTTAACAAACATGCCAATTGAAATGGAGAATGCTTTGATTTCATGACCAAAAATATGGGAAAAAGAAGAATGGCACCGAACACAACCTTCAAATTTTCCATTTTCATACAATTGAGAACATGTTAGGTTGAAAGGAACTACTGGGATGGGCAATGGGAACTCCTTCCAGATATAAAATTTAAG
The DNA here is from genome assembly GCA_001517045.1 of Pseudotsuga menziesii. Taxonomy (NCBI): domain Eukaryota; kingdom Viridiplantae; phylum Streptophyta; class Pinopsida; order Pinales; family Pinaceae; genus Pseudotsuga; species Pseudotsuga menziesii. Next base: position 84,695 of record LPNX010166765.1, on the reverse strand, counting down.
TTGATTTAACAAACTCTCAAAAGTAATTTTACAAACAAATTTTCCTACTCCATGCCATCAAGAACATACTGGGATGTGGAATGGGCATTGCTTATGTATAAAAATTCTAAGTTGGTTTAGAAAATTGTATTTTCTAATCAAGACCCAGATGTAATAAATCAAAGAGAATTCTATTTTAAAATCAATACACATAAGAAAGAACTAAAAGAGCAAATAAAACATACCTGTACCAATAATATGTGTTGAAAAGTTGAAACAGTTTGTGTACTGATTTTGATTTGCACCCAAATAGATGTAAAAATGCACTTCTAATAGAATTTTTAGGATTAAATAGTTGTTAGTTACTAAATTATACCAGTATCCATACAAAATTCAGAGAAACAAACAAGAACTAACAAACCAAAATAAACTTCTACAGGCATAGAACCCTAGAAAAATTTGTGCATTATGACTTCATAATGCAGTACTGGGGCTCATAGCTATAAGAAAAAGTAAGAGATGGAAATTTGTCTTGATTTTTTTCTTGGATAGATTTACCCCTGCATTTTTACTCCTTTTTATTTCTCCGAATTCACCTGCAAAATAACACAAACCCTAAAAATTAATATTAGATTGAAAGAAACAAAAACAAACCCTAGAAAACCCTAAGACATGGTAATAGCAAGAAGTCCAGCAAATCTTACCTACAAAGACAACCAGTATTCCTCACTGCAATATTTTGGGGTCTTTGTCATGGAAATTCTTTCCAATCACCTAGAAATATTACATTTAATCTTTGTAATGTTGAGACTAGCTTCTCGGAAACAACTACCATCATTTTTTCCATGAGCTCCCACTATAGGAGCCTAGGAATCACTTTAACCAAATATCCGCCATGTAATTCATTGGCCTTGAGCTTCACCATGCTACTCATTGTCCTTGAGATCCACTTCAATGGAATTATCATTTGGAGTACAACATTAATGGCTGTCACAGGGGCGTGAAAGATGAAATATTTGAAAGAAATGGATGATCCTTCGAATCGGTTCATGGTTAATTTACCTGACCTCTATAACCATCATTTTGATCTTGCTGCTACAGAAATGGTATTGTGGATGAGTGGAGTGTAACCCTTTCCTTGTATAAACAACAACTGAAATCTTCCTAAGTTGTCAGTGACGTAGTCATGGTGGGATGGGTGCCATTTTACATGGACGTGCCCATGGTTTTAGTTTTAATTTGTACCCATTAAGCTACTGATATTTTGGAGACATGAATTTAAGGAAACTAAATTGGAAATTAACAAGAAATGATTAATTAATTTTATCCTAAGTATGGATTGGGTTTATAATATTCTAACATAGCCAAGGAGGGATTTTCAACTTTATGAGCTTATATGAAATGATAATCATAATGGATGGTTGTGGCTTGCAAATTAATGGAGAATGAGAAATTAATAATTTTTGGATATCATGATACAAAATACACGCACTTGTCAAAAAATTGACAAACTACTGAAAAGGTCATATGGTGACAATTTTCATCAAATGAAATATGGGCGTGACCAGCATGACAAACCAAACTAATGGTATAAAAAACATGACTTGATGATTCTTATAGAGAGAAACAACTAACTCCATGGCACAAATCAACATGTTACATGATGATACATAAGAAGAAACTTGACAAGTATATCACATGAGGCATATAGAAGTGAAAGTAATAAAAAAAGGTATGTACATGATAAGTACATTCCCTAGATAAGATAGTACAGACATAATGACCTTACGGAAAATTTTAATAGGTTCTTCTTTGGCTAACCGTTTTCATACTTGTGATTGGTAGTTCTCCTTGGACAAATTTTAGTTAGGGATTAAAAATAGACAAGAAAAAATATATCAACCATATTTTGTTGAAGAAGAGGGAATTATCCATTGTTTGAACAATGGATAATTGCAATTTTGACACTAAAATTTTACAATTTCATAAATTTTAACAATGGGCATATTATCTAATTATTAACTTAGACTTTCGAGTCATTCTTTTTATCCCATGATTAAATTAATCATTTATTTTAGTCATTTTTAATTGTGATCACTTAAAATTACTTAAATTTGGTCATATTTCAATTAAAAACAATGTAGTGACCAACATTTTTGGTGTTTTAGTCATTTATTTCACTTGGTGACCAAAGTTTTTGGTCCCATGGTCATTTATCACTTAGTTTCATACTAGTGTGTATTATGTCAAAGAATATATGTATTGTTTTGTCAAATCCTAAGTTGAGCTAAAGTCGTAAGTATGAAAATCAATCTACATGTTGTGTGTGCATATCTGTTGTAATGGAGTTTTGAAGAGATGTCTATATTCTATGTGTGTAAACTTAAGTATTCGAGTTGTGACTCTTTCCTAATGACGAGCACTTTTCTAGTTTTTTTCTCCTGGGTTTCCACATTAAATCTTGGGTTTCTATTATGCATGTTGTGTGTGTTGAATTTTTCTTTACTTTATAATGCATAAATGGATAATGATGAATGTATGGATGGATGAAATATTACTTGAATGAATGCTTATGCAGTCATGGATTTAGTTAATGCCATAGATGAAGATCAGAATCTATGTCGTAGTTTCTAAACTAACGATGTTAGTTTTTTTGGATCTTTATTTTTAATATATGGAAAAGTTCCTCGTCAATACTACGAAAACCTAGTTCTTGTAGTCCCCATAGGTACCTCGAGTGAGACCTCATCTTATTTGTAGGTTGACAAAATGGATAAACCCCTTTTAGGCCAGTATCTTGGGTTTTGTTGATATGATGTTGTGTGAACCTGAGTTGCGTTAACATTGTACCAACATATCTCCATATAAGACAACATGTTAGGTTTCCTTGCTAACTTGACCCCATCAGTAGACACATGCCAAGTAAGTATGACCTATCCTAGTTTTTGGGTGATATCATAGATATAATATTTCCACACCATGAAGTGTTTTATTTACCCATACTACCTATTCTATTTGTTTTGAGAATCTAGGGATGAACACAAGGCACTAGATATGGAAGTAGCTACAAACTTAAAATTGGACCATCATCCTCCTTAGGAAGAGTAGGAATCAATGTTTCTAAGGTTTTATAGACAAATTCATGGCCATGGCATATTTCATCCCAAATGGAACCTCATCTTTATATCCTAAAATGACACATCTCCATCTGTGATGACTTTTACATGTTTTCTTCGCATGACGACACTTCATGAAAATCCAATGTCATTCACTAAAAATAAATTTTGATTGGAGGAGGAATATCTAGAGTTATGTAACTATGTTTGTCCTCTTATCTAGACCATTGGAAATGTATCATAACAAGGAAACACTTTCCATAACACATCAACCCCTAGAAATGCATGCAAATACCCTAAAAGTTGGATTTTTGACCCACTTGCGAGTTTGCCTAAGAAAACCTGCGAGTCACTCACCCCTTTTGTGAAGTAAACCTGCGAGTATGTCCTGTAATAGTAAAAATATATAAAAAAAATGGAAAAAATTCAAAGTTAAGGTGGTTTGGATGGTTTTGGAACTGTTCTTTCAATTGTAACTAATTCCTATTCGACCCTAACTCTTCAGAATACTATATAAGAGAGGGAGAGGGGTCTGTGAAATGGGACTTGGCATTTTCATTGTTATATTGGAAAAAATTGGAATCTCATCCCCCCTACCTATTCCCTATATTCCATATTCCCACGTTGCAAATCTTGCAAGAAAATATTCTTGGAGAAGAGGAGGAGATCGAGATCAAAGGTTTCATGAGGTGCCTTGCATGAAAAGAAGGTATATCTTGTTCTTCTTCCACTTGATTAATAAATATGTGATGTAATTATCTTTCCAAATCATTGTGTAATGGATGGTGTATCTGTATTTATGATCAACTATTGAATTTAGTCATATTATGGTTTCATATCATTTTGATTATCATTGCTTTACATTAGGTCAAATTGGTTTGAGGAATATTGGAGTTTGTTTTGCAGTTCTCTTGAATTGAGGAGCAAGACAAGGAATAAAGGAAAGATTGGATAATCCTTTAGTGAATAAGTTATGAACCCTTATTACCTTTGAAATATTGTTTATATTTGCTTTCATAACTTTATACACCTATCTTTATAACCCTAGTATGTTTGCATCCCCTTAACCCCCAGCCATAGGAACACTTTCTCTAACAAAATAACTAGTGAATCAACTGGGGATCTTGGTATATTTTGGGGTCTTATTGCATTTTTTTCTACTGTAATTAATATTTTAGGTCATTCTTGCAAGTTAGGAGTAACTCTTAAGTCTATCACGACACCTCCTCTACCTGTTTAAGGATATTTCTAACCATTTTTAGGCCTTCCACCACCCAGTCACAACTGTTAGACTACACAGTAGCATTTTATGGATGCACTCATGAATTCCCTTAATTAAACCTACTATTCACTCGCTACTTTGCCTAAGGAAACTCGTGAGTTCCCTATTTAAGTGATTTTCCACTTTTTGGGGCCAGTGTGGGGTGTTTTATTGTTGTCTAAGAGGTCCTCATGGGTCCTCTGTTTGTGTATGACCACTAGGGAGTGGTGTCTTATATTGAGGGTACTCTTTAACTAATTTCTAAGCCCTTTTTAAGTCTTTGGTTTTGTTGCTTGCTTTCCTCCCACCTCCTTCCTTGGCATGACCTTGTTGTGCAAAGTGTTGAGAAACCTTTGTTAGTAGGTTTAGGCCAAATCTAGGAGTTTGCTGGTACCTATTTATTTCAGTATTTTTTTTAACCTCTTCGTTTCAAGTTGGTTGGATTTCTCCCTTTTCCAAGTATCCCTTCCAAGTGAGGTTCTATCTGGATTTAGGGTAGCCCCTAGGGTATGTTTGTGGGCTATAGAGTAGAAGTCCATTTACTTTGTTTATATTATCTGCATGCATTATTTTGTAGGTTGTTTTTATTTCTCATTTATAAAGAAAAAAGTAAAAATAAATAGTTTCTTTATATGCATGTAGGCTAGGGTTTAGTATTAAAATCATTGCATGTCTTTATTTATTGAAAATATAAAAGTAATTCTTTCTTTTGTGGCCTTCATTTTTTAGTTTTGAAAAGAAAATATAAGTAGAAGTTCTCATTTGCATTTTGATTTCTATTTTATTTAGTCATGGTTTTTCTAGTTTCAAGTCAAAACACCATTGGTTTCACCTCCGCTACCTTGAGTAATAAAAAACCCATAAAAAAATGTTAATGATTAAAACATATTAGCGACATTTTATTTGTACAAGAGACACCCACTAATCTAGGCTAGTGTTTTGGGTTAGGGACTTCTTTAACTTACCAAAACTTTAAATTCAAACTTAGTGTCTTTTCATTCAGGAAACCCAGTCTCATAAAGAAAGACACTGGAAATATCCTCTAACATGATAGTAAAGAAAGAGGAAGTGTGATACTGAGTTGTGGAGATACCCTTCATATACTCGGTAGAGCATACACCAGAGTTGTTGCAAGTTTGGGGACTTACTCAGTACCTCCTTCTGGCCCTGTGTGGTTCTTGGTACTATTTGAGTTTCGGTATTAGATACCTTTCCCATGTTCATCGGATGGACTAATGACTATTCCACCAAAATTTATTTGTGATTTTTGTAGCCTTAGTATCTATACTTATAGGACTCTACATAGGTTATGGTGGAAGGATATTTCCATTATACCTAGGGCATGCTCAGGAGGAAATCCCTTACATACAATTTGGGAAATTGGTTTGGTGATTTAAGCTCTTATACCCAAGGTGGTGTATTGTGGACCCTAAGTAATTGTTCTTTGCCCTTCACTAGTTAGTTTTTGGCCCTCATAATCCCAGAATTTCCTTTAGAAGGTACATTTTCTTTCCTAGTCTGGATACTTAGTTTTTTATTCTAGTGGTATGCTCTTTGTGTTGTTGGTCTTTAATTGAACTCATATTTTAATTTCTTGTTAAGCCAGAAACTATGGCTAGTACCCCTATGAACACCAACAAGGAGACCCCCATGCTAAGGGATTCTTATGCTTTTACTTTTACTGGGAATGTTGGTGTTCCTTTGATGGCCATTTTGAATCTTCCTGGATTCACACTTAGGCTACAAGTTTGGTTGCTTTCGATTCCAACTGTCTTGAATTCTCCTAATGCTTCTCAAGCAAGCACCTTTTATCAAGGGAATCAAAAAAATGTTTCCCCTTCACCAGTAGCAACCTCTCCTTCTAATTCCACCTCATGCAGTGAAAATTCTGATACTAGTAACCTGTAGTCTAAAAGGAATAGAAGAATGAAAAATAGGAAGAAGACATGAAAGCAAGGGAGAACCCATCCAACCTATGCAAGTCATGTTGGACCTAACCTCTCAGTCTCTGCAGGTCATTCTGGTGGAAGCCAATCAACCTCTGCAAGTGAAGTTGACCCTAGCTAACCTACCTCTAGAAGTCATGGTGGGGGAACCTATCCAACCTCTAGAGGTCTTGTTGGATCCAACCAACCAACCTATCAAATTCATGATGGGGGAATACACCCAGCCTCCAGAAGTCATGTTGGGGGAACTAACTCAGCCTCTGCAAGTCATGTTGGATCCAACCACCTAGCCTCTAGAGTTCATGCTGGGGGGAAAGAGTTAGACAATACAAGTCATGGTGACATTGTTGAGAACACTAACCATTCGAAACACAATCCCAAGTTCCCTTGTAGGATTTGCGATGGATACCACCTTACTCACTAGTTCCCTTCCATTAAAAAGGTACGAAGAGAATGGTTCTAAGGACATCTTGTTCCTGAATAACTTGTAGTTTCTCAACTACCTATTCAACCTCCGGTTAATCAAGTGGTTGAACCAATGCAATATTTAGTAAATCCCACTCTTCCTTCGGAGAGTGACCTTTATCAAGTAATTAAAGCGATGCATTCTTTGGTTAATCCCACTCTTCTTTCAGAGAGTGACTTTCATCAAGTGGATGAATCGATGTAGTATTCGATAAATCCCATTCTTCCTTTGGAGAGTGAATTGTCTGCTAGTGATATTTTCTTCCCTACCATTTTAGAACCTTATAAAAAATGGGGAATTAAATTCGCTTTGAATGAACCCCCACCAATCCCTCATATTACTTCCTTTAACTGGGATGGCCTAGCTAAGCCACGCCTACTTTCTAATGCACCTTTTTAAATTAAGGTCCAAATAGGACACTACATGATTGCACATTTTATTGTATATGAAGGAGACTCTATTAGTATTTTATCTCCACATTCTTGAAGAGGAATGGGATTCCCCAGCCTTATGTTGCACAATAGTCACTTCCTGGATTTTGATAGAAGAACTAGTCAAGCTTTGGGAATTCTTACTCAAACTTTTGTTACTTTGGGTGGAAATACCATCTTAGTTGATTTTATGGTCATATAGGACCCCTTGGACTTCAATATGCTACTCAAGCATGATTATGATTATGCTATGCAATTTGTTGTGTCAACTCTCTTTCATGTGATGTACTTTCCTCATAATGAAAGCATTGTTATTGTTGATCAACTGGCATTTCTTGATCTCTCTCTTGACCCAACTAGAGACCACGTCTATCCTTTGTTAATTCCCACTGTTTTGGTAGACACTACTGTTATAGACCAAAATGAAATATCTCTTCATGTGACCACTTTACCATTATTTCATTGCATGTCGACACTTCCCTAACGACACTTCATGAAAGTCACTAAAAAACACCTAACTTGGAGGAACCATATCTATATTTTTGTAACTCTGTTTGACCACTTCTATGCATGGTTGGAAAGGTATATGAGTCATAAAAAACTTTCTAGAAGACTCCAAAGTATGAACCGTTAAAATAAGAATATTTGACCTATTTGCGACCTATCCTACATTGTACCTACAAACTCCACCTCTGTACTTGCTACTTGTCCTTCATGTGACCCACCAATACTCCCAATTACTATTTTATTCATAAATTTTATGCAATTCGACCTGCGAATCTCTTTTAATTTGTGATTGTTGTTATTGCAACCCACGAATACATCCTTTACATGTCAAAGATGGATGTTTATCAAATTTTGGGTAGTTTGGGTGGTTATGCAACTAACTCCTTCGGTTGTAACTATTTTGTCTTTGACCCTATCTCTTCAAAAATGTATAAAAAGAGGTAGAGATGTCCATGAAAAGGGACTTGAATCATTGAATTGTTATACAGGAGGAATTATGACTCTCTTTCCCCCCACATTTTCCCTAGAAGCTATCTCCTTGTGTTGCAATGCTTGGAGGATGAGTTCCTTGGAGAAGAGAAGCACCAGAACCAGATCAAGGTTTCATGAGGTGCCTGACTTGGAGAAGGTATACTTGTACTTTTTCCATGTTTAATGAAGTTGTGATGTCCTTCTTATTCCCAAATCATTGTCTAATGTATGTTATACTTTTGATTTTGGTCATATGTTTATGGTAATCATATTATGTTTTCATATTACTTTGATTATCATTGCTTTACATTTAGTCATATTGGTTTGAGGAAGTTATAATTTGTTTTGCAGGTCTCTTGGAGAAAGAGGAGGAAGAGGAGGATTGATGGAATTATTGGATCAAAATTTGTTTGGCTAAGGTAAGAACAATTCTAATATATGAACCTTGTTTATATATACTTGCAGAACTATATGCATCTCTCTTTCTACCCCACTATGTTGATGGCCTCTTGAACCCTAGCCATAGGAAACTTTCCTCTACAAGAGAATTGATGAATCCACTTGGGAGAGACTTGTCAGTTTGGGGCTTCTCTTTCTTTCTTCCAGTCTTTTGTAAGGTTTCATGTCCCTCTTGAAATTTAGGAGAAACCTTTAGGTCAGATTGAACACCTCTCTTGCCTTCCTAGGTCAGTTTTTTACCCTTTTTGTGCTTTTTGCCACCCATTCATGAGCTGCATACTAAACAATAATGAATATGTGATATATTCATGACCTGTACTACCTGCAATCTATGTGTCACTTGTGACCTTCCTTAAGGAAACTCGTGAATGCACTTGAAAGTGTGTTTTTTTACTTTTTTTTATGGTTTTTTGGGTGGTTTTAGGGTTGTTTGTAGGGTCTTCAAGGGTCCTCTAAATGTGCATGACTCTTGAGAGGTTGTTTCATCACTATTAGGTGCTCTTTGTCTATCTTGTAAGTCTCTTTCAAGTCTTTGAAATTGTTTTGTTTCCTTCCCCCCACCTCTTTCTTTGGCTTGACCGTGTTGGACAAGGTACTCAGTAGCCTCTGTTTGCAGGTTTAGATTGATTCTTGGGAATTCTTGACCTTTGATTATGTCATTCTTATTGCTTTGTATCTTCATTCCAATTTTTTTTCCTCTTTACCTTTGCCACCCATCCTTCCAAGAGAGGTTATATCCAACTTTAGGGAAACCTAGGGTTTGTTTGTAAGGTGTAAAGTAGTTGTATATTTTCTTTGCTTACATTACTTGCTTGCATTAGATGATAGTTTTTTTTTGCATTTATAAAATAAAAAGAAAAAGAACACATTTTTTCTTTATATGGATGTAGATTAAGGTTTTAGTCTAAATTGCATGGCATATCATTGTTTTTGAAAAAATAAAAAATAAGGTGTTTTTTTATGTCTTTCAAGTTTTTGTTTGAAAATGAAAGAGAATAGTTTTTTATTTTTGCATTTCATTTCTCTTTTCTTAGTCATCTTGTTTCAACTTTGAGTCAAAACACCATTAGCTCCATCTTTTCCACCCTCATTGAGTAATCAAAAACCCTTTAAAATAAACACTTCATATCTAAAATTTATTAGTAATTGTTTGTTTATAGGGACGACACACACTAGTATAGGCTAGTGTTTTGGGTTAGGGATATTTTAACTGCCCAAAAATTTAAACTAACCATAGTGGCCTATATTTTAGGAAATCCAACTTCGTTTAGAAAGACACCAGAAATCTCCTCTCACACAGGAGTCAAGCACAAGGTCATGTGATATTGAGCTGTTGGAGATACCCCTCCACTTCTCAGTAAAGCATACACCATAGTTTTTTCACGTTTGGACACTTTTCCAGTGAATTCTCCTGACCTCGTGTGGTGCATGGTACTATTTTTCTTTCAAGCTTAGCTACCATTCCCATGTGTATTGGCTAGACTGAAGGCTGTTCCTCCAGACTTTCTCCGCAATTTTGGTAGCCTTAGTATCTTATCTTCTATGATCTCTGACATGTGACATTGGAAGGCTATTTCCAGTGCACCTAGGGTAGACTTGGAAGGTAGCCTTGTTTGAAAATTTGGGAGGGCGATTGGGTGATTCCAGCGCTTGCACCCAAGGAAATATTCATGGGACACCAAGAAACTACTCTCCTTACTTCACTAGTTAGTTATGGGCCCTCATCATCCAAGAATTTTTTTTGGAAGGAATCTTTGTTTTCCTAGCTTGATACTTAGGTATTTTCTGCTAGTTGTGTGTTCTTTGTACTATTGGTTTCCTGTTGACCTCATACATTTCCTTCTTGTTTTAAACTATGGCTAACACACCTATGAACACCAACCAAGAGATCCCCAGGTTGGGAACTCCTTGTACTTTTCCTCTCATAGGGAATGTTGGTGTTCCTTTGATGGACACCTTCAATATGCCTAGATTCACCCTAGGGATATCAGTGTGGTTGTTTTCCACTCAAACTAACCTGAATTCTCTTGATGCTTCTCAAGTAATCTCCTTATATCAATGGCATCAAAAAATTGCTTCTCCTTCACCTGGAGCTTCCTCTCCTCCTCCTTCTACCTCCTACAGTGAAAGTTTTGATACTAGTAACCGACAGTCTAAAAGGAGTAAAAGAAGGAATAATAGGAAGAATACTTGAAAGAAAGGGGGCACTCGTTCAACCTCTTTAGGTCAAGTTGAACCTCACCAGCCATCCTTTGAATTTCATATTTGGGCTACCTATCCAACCTCTGTAGGGTAAGTTGTATCTAAGCACTCAACCTCTATAAGCCAAGTTGATATTCACCATCCAACATATGCAAGTCATGTTGGTCAGGTCATGTTGGATCCAGTCACTCAACCTCTGCCGTTCATGTTGAGGGCACTTGTTGAACCTCTGCAAGTCAATTTGAACCTCCCCATCCAACCTTTGCAGGTCATGTTGGATCCAGTTACCCAGCCTCTACAGTTCATGCTAGGAAACCTTCTCCAACCTCTGCATGTCATGTTGGATCCATCCACCTAGCCTCTATGGGTCATTCTGGGGGCACACACTCAATATCTACAAAGCATGTTGATCCTAGCCATTAAACCTTTGTTGGTCATGCTGGTGGAACCCATCCAACCTCTGTAGGTCATGTTGGACCTAGTCTCTCAGCCTTTGCAGATCATGCTAGGGAAAAATTCTCAGCCTCTGTAGGTCATGCTGAGGGAAATCAAGAAACCACTCTGAGTTATGTTGAGGGATACCACCTTACTTATAAATTCCCTGCCATCACAAAGGTACAAAGAGTTTGATTCCAAGGTCATCCCATTTTTTAACATCCTAAATTTTCTCAAAAACTAGCCTCTCTTAGTCAGGTTGGACCCAGTCTATCAGCCTCTATAGGTCATGTTGGAGGAAAAATATTAGCCTCTATAGGTCATGCTGAGAGAAAAAAATCAACCATTGTTAGTCGTGTTGACACCGTTGAGAAAAATGGTCATTCAAAAGGCAAACTTACGTTCCCTTGTAAGCTATGTGAGGGAGATCATCTTGCTCACTAGTTCCCTTCTATCATAGAGGTGCAAAGAGTGTGGTCTAAGACTCAACAATATCCTGCTCCTCAAATACCTGTAGTTTTTCAACCATCTACTCAACATTTGGTTTATCAAGTTGTTATCACTTGTGCTAAATTTAATTTTTTACAGGAGTTGGTTTTCTCATTTGGGAGGTTTACAAAAGAAAAATGATCTTATTGGTCATTTGGGAAAAAGAAAGACATCCCAGTGAATTTAAAGAATTTTTACCCAATTTTAAAATGAGATATAAGCATTGGTTTTATATTTAAATTCACTTTTATAGTTGAATTTTCATGTATTTTTGCCAAAGTTTATTATTATTATTATTAAACCCATGATATCTATATAAAAATATGGCCGCATAGAGCCACACACCTACCACATCAACACACATGTCACATCAAAAACACCACAAGTCAGCAATCCATCAAGCATCATAGCGCCAAACTCCCAATGAATAATATTGCATTCCTTTGTTTCTTGATATATTATATAACTCCTAGGGTATATAAACAATAAAAATACATTTCACCCTGTGCATGTGGGATATGACTTAAGTTCCTTGCAAACAAAATGGAATATCAGCGGTGAAGATCAAACCAATTTTCATTCGATGCTCAAGAAACTTGTTCATTGATCAAAGAGTAAGCAAGATAATGCTTTGAAACCATTTCAAAATGGAGTGAAGGTCACTCATGAAATCAATGGCTCAGATCTCATCAAAGCCCAATCAAAGGTCCACATTGATCTCACAATGGTAAGGTGCATGGAGTTTAAGTTGTGAAGGCTCAACGAAATATGGTACGAGCTTCGTGATCGAATGACCCAGATCATGCTTGATCCCAATCAATGGTTCATATTGATATCACATGGGAAAAGTGTAGGAGGTTTAAGCTTTGAAAGCTCAGTGAAAGTTTATGTATTGTGCAACAAAACACATTTTAATATGAAATGTCACTATATTCCACGACGTGTTTTTACAAAATAAGAAGAATTTTGGCAAATAGAGAGAGGTTTTTATTCCTAACATGTTCATCTACAATAACCTCTCTCTATTGTTACATAGGTGTTATGGTTTGGGAGAATAGAATTCATATTCAGGGGGATAATTTCTATAATTACACAAATCCAACTGAGTCGTCAAATTCAAGAGAATATCCCGAAGAACTAAAGAGGAATCTGGCCAAATGGGAAAAGGGTTTTTTCGGTAACATGGTCAATTAAAAAAATGTCTCTCATTTTTCACACAGGTGTCATCATTTCATATATGTAGGTGGGGCTCAAAAACCTATTTTTATGCAATCCGTCCTCTAAAAGAGGTGGAATGATGAAGATTAGAAGGAAGTTCTGTGAGAACTAGTGTTTTTGACGATGGAACGCTGCCTCGCCTCCACTGTTTAAGGGAAATACTAAGTTGAGTCAACATCAGACTATTGGGGTGCTCTGAACCATCGCTTTTAGTAAAGCGAGCCAGAGCCCAGATACCACGTTTCTGTTTTGATCCAGCACATTCGTTATTCCTGATTTCCTTTTTTATATGCAAATAATAGCAAATATTCCATGTCAGAGTTTGTTGGGATTCAGCATGATGGATTGGGATTATTCCCCATCTTCTGTAACCAATTTTGATGCTCTGTTTCTAGACACATTTTGGGGGCAAAACAAAGTTATAAATAGAACCTCCTTAGAGAGGGAAAGAGGTTGGACTGATGTTCATTTTTGAGGCCTCGGCGCCAGTTTTTTAATTTCACAAACAATTTTTGTGAGCTTCAATGAATATATTTTTCTGTTGTTATGTGATTCATCAAGGTGTTGGTGTTTATTCCATGTTTCATGTTTATTTTTTTTACATCTGTGTTATTTATTCCAATATATTTCTAGATTAGCATGCAGGAATTCACTCTCTGTTAAGCGCACCTGCATCAGAAATCATGTTTGTAATGTGACTGTAATAGCTACTATAGAATTCATCCATAGATAAGTGCTCTATTTTAGTTGTTTCCCTTTGTTATTTTCCACTAAAGGTGGGCTCAGAGATTCATCCTTGATATATGCTTATGTTCTTCATCGGGATCCTTCCTCTTTGTACCTACCATCGCTATAAATCTATTTGACTAAATGTTGCACTTACTTTGCCTCATAATCTAGGAGAGCAATCACTGGCTATTATCTGCTGTAATTTCCTTAAATGTTTTAGGCTGTGACTCCATTTCCCAATGGTTTTGATTTTGTTTTTCCTTCCACACTCTTATTTGTAACTATCCTGTTACTAGCAGAAATCTAGTCTTATGTGTGCTCGTTATTGTTAAATGTGTATGTGAAGCTTAGAGTGACAAGAGAGATCCCTCTCTGACTCCCTTCGCTAGAAGGAAGTCTAAATCTATCTGAAATGGTTACCCCTATGATTTCCTACAAAAACCATAAGAAAATTATAGGGTTATAACATGTCAGTGTTGCTTCTAGGGAACGAATGGGAAAATCATCCCTGGGTAAAAGGACATTGCTCAGTTCTACAAACTAGTTGAGCAGCCAGTCCTAGACACATTTTTTGTTGCATATGCTCTGGCGACTCCACTCAATTCCTTTGAAGGTGACTCCACCAGGAGCCCTAAACACCCAGAAGCTACAAATACTTTCAAAGGATCCATGGCAACTCCATCTGGAAAGAATCCAGTCTTCCTAATTTTCCATGGTAGCTCCACTAGCAAAGAGTTGCAAATCTTAAAGAGTTGGGGCCAGTTTCTTCATCATCAAGATGAGTTCTACATATGCAAGGTATGGTGCTATGAATCGTGCCATATCCCTGGTTTTCCGAATCGAATACCTAATGTGGAATGGAAAACATGTCTTCCAAAATTCAAAAATCAGAAGAATGAGGATTTTCCCTTCACTTGGTTAGATTTCATAGGCATGTATATAAGATGGGGGTGAAATTGCATGAATATTCTTTGATGAAAATGTTCATGGTTAATTTGGAAGGGAAGGCACAGTCATGGTATGAGATATTACCATCATAAAGTGTATATTCCCTTGCCAATTTTCATTCAGTATTCCATGAAAATTTTAAAGAACATTACCCTTCCTTGCTGCTAGTTTAAGATTGTTGCATGCATGTTAAAAGTTTGATTGAAAATTTGGAAAACCTATATGGAAACGATGAGTTCATGGATGAAGAGCTGTTACAAATGTTATAGGAGAACCCACTTCAAGAAAAATAAATACAAACTAACTGCTTTGACATTCAAGAAAATTCCCAGCAATTGGCAGTATCTTCCTTTACTGAAATGGACATGAGCCAAAATTCTGATTCATCCAATTACTTTCCTTTTGCTGAGGTTGATGATAATTTATAGCAGCCTTGTAATTCTTTGGGTGCTCAAGAAATAAGTTGGGACCGTTAATCAAATCCTTCCTCATCTCATCCAACTTCTGAATTTTTGTTACTAGAAGAGGCATCTCATTTCAAATCAGAAAATCTCCTTTTACAACAGCAATCTCTTCAAAGTTGCAACACTTATGGGATTGATTACATAGAGAATGATAATTCTATAAAATCTCAGCCCTGTAGTCCTTCCACATATTTATTTTTTGAAAAATGCAATCAGCATGCTGAAAATTATGTTAATAATGTTTTTAAAAATGATTTTAGCATGCATACATATGATGAATATGAGAATGACCACTTGGATAGTGAACCTCGAGAAACAACATTCATCTGTAATAGATGGGATATCTCCTCCTGTTCTTTAAATTCAGAATCCCTATGCCAAGAAAAGTACATTTCACCTAATTTTCTTGAAGAAAACGAGGATCCTAAATGGGATGTTTCTTCTTTTTCCTCCAATTCAGAACTGTCATGTCAAGAAGAGTTTATTTCACTTGAATTTATTGAGGATATTCCCTATGAAATGCGTGACAAAAATTAGGTTTCAAATTTTAAATTTTTGGATGAAGAAAGTAACTCATGTGCAGATTGTCATGAACGCGCTTTTCACGGTCCCTTTGAAGTTCATTTTGACAGGGGGAAGGTGGAATTACATATTGAGCAGTCACATTGGGACAAACAAATGACATAAATTTCTAGAGATTGCCATGGATTTTATGATCCAGTGGCTGATTATATGGAGCAGCCTCGTCATGAGAAGCCTATAACAGAAAATTTTGTAGGTTTTCATTACCCTATGGAAGAATGCATGGAGAAGATGTGCAGTGGTAATGGCTGGTTATGGTTTTATAATAAAGGTCAATTTCTTCCTCATAATTTGTTTCCATTAAGTCCTTCATCTTTGCTCAAGCATGATGAAGGATCTCAATCATCAGATCATCTGCTTGATTGGTTTCACTAGAAGTCTGAAATTACTTGATTGAGAATTGTTGTTCAGTACATAGGGTAGGAGTGTTTAAATAAGCTCGGCATGGCGAGCATTTATTTTCCGGAAGTTCAATTTTTATTTCAGTAGAATTTTATTTTTCAGTTTAATTTCAATTTCATATTTGCAAAGTACATTGGGTCGTTGTATGAATTAAACAGGTTGAGGATTTCAAAGAAAGACTGGGAACATCCCAATGGATAAGGTTCCTGGCCTATGGAGTTCTTTTCTAACTCACATGGAGGATAACATCCCCGAGTTGGAGCCACTGTTAGCACTTGTCCTAAATTTTATTTTTATAGTAATTGGTTTTCTTGTTTGGTAGGTTTACAAGAGAAAAATGATCTCATTGGTCATTTAGGAAAAATAAAGACATCCCGGTTAATTTAAATAATTTTTACCAATTTTAAAATGAGATATAAACATTGGTTTTATATTTAAATTTGGATTTATAGTTGAATTTTCATGTTTTTTCACCAAAGTTTATTATTATTTATATTAAACCCATGAGATCTGTATAAAAATATGGCCGAATAGAGCCACGCACTTGCCACATAAACACACCTTCTGCATCAACAACAACGCAAGTCAACAATCCATCAAGCGTCCTAGTGCCAAAATCCCAACAAAGAATATTGCCTTCGTTTGTTCTTCAATATATTATATAACTCCCAGGGTATATAAACAATGAAAATACATTTCACCCTATGCATGTGGGATATGACTTAAGTGCCTTGCAAATGGAATGAAAGATGACGGATGAATATCTAACCACTTTTCATCCGATGGTCTAGAAACTAGTTCGTCGATCAAAGAGAAAGAAAGATAACATTTTGAAACCATTGCGAAATGGATTGAAGGTCGCTCATGAAATCAACAGCTCAGATCTCATCAAATCCTGATCAAAGGTCCACATTGATCTCGCAGTGGTAAGGTGCACAAATTTTAAGTTGTGAAGGCTCAGTGAAAAATGGTACGAGCTTCGCGATCAAATGGCCCATATCATGCTTGATCCCGATCAATGGTCAATAGTGATCTCGCATGGGAAAAGTGCAGGAGGTTTAGCTTGGAAATATTAGCGAAATTTTATGTAATGTGCAACAAAACACGTTTTTCTATGAAATGCCACTATATTCCGCAACCTTTTTTCGCCAAAATAATAAGAGTTTTGGGACCCTAAGAGATTTTTTTCTTCCTAACATGTTTATCTACAATAACCTCTCTCATTTTTTGCACAGGTGTTATGGTTTCAAAGAAACAAATCCATCTTCAGGGGGGGTATTTTCAAGAATTACACGAATCCAGACGAGTCATCAAATTCAAGAGAATATCCTAAAGAACGCGAGAGGAATCAAGTCAAATGGGAACATGGGTTATGCCGGTAACATGTTATATTACAAAAACCTCTCTCATTGTTCACACAGGTGTCATGATTTAAGATATGCAGGTGGGGCTCAAAAGCCTATTTTCATCCATCCGTCCCCTAAAAGAGGTGAAATGATGAAGATTAGAAGGAAATTGTGTGAGAACTACTGTTTTCAATGATGGAAGGCTACTTAACCTCCACTTTTTTTAAGAAATACGAAGCTAATTCAGCATCTGACTGTTGGGGTGCTCTAAACCATCACTTTTAGTCAAGTGAGCCAGAGCCTAGATGCCACATTTCCATTTTGATCCAACACGCTCATTATTCCTAATTTCATGTTTTGTATGAAAATAATAGAAAATATACCATGTAAGATTCTTTTGGGAATCAGCATGATGGCTTGGGATTATTCCCCATCTTTTGTAACCAATTTTGATTCCCCGTCTCCAAACGCATCTCGAGGGGTAAACAACATTATAAATAGAACCTCCTAAGAGGAGGAAAGAGGTTGGACTGATGTTCATTTTTGAGGCCTTAGCACCGATTTTGCAGTTTTGCAAACAATTTTTGGGAGCTTCAATGAATATATTTTTTTGCTATTATGAGATTCATCACGGTGTTGGTGTTTAGTCTGTGTTTCCTGTTTATTTTGTTACATCTGTGTTATTTTTGTCAATACATTTCTAGATTAGCATGTAGGAATTTCCTCTGTGTTAAGCGCTCCTGAATCGGAAATCATGTTTGTAATGTGACTGTAATAGCTACTACAGAATTCATACACAGATAGGTGCTCTGTTTTAGCTATTTCCCTTTGTTATTTTCCACTAAAGGTAGGCTCAAATATTTGTCCTTGATATATTCCTATGTTCTTCATCAGGATCCTTCCTCTTTTTACCTACCATCACTATAAATCTATTTGAATGAATGATGCACTTACTTTGCCTCATAATCTAGGAGAGAAATCGTTGTTTATTATATGTTGTAATTTCCTTAAATGTTTTAGACTGTGACTCCATTACCCAATGGTTTTGATTTTTTTTCCTTCCACACTCTTATTTGTAACTATCCTGTTACTAGCAGAAATCTAGTCTTCTATGTGCTCGTTATTGTTAAATGTGTATGTGAAGGTTACCATGACAAGAGAGAGCCCTCTTTGATTGCCTTGGCTAGAAGGCAGTCTAAAGCTGGTTGAAATGGTTACCCATGTGACTTCCTACAAAAACCATAGGAAAATTATAGGGTGCTAGCACAAGTGGTCAAACGAATCTCAGCTTTGGTCGATCCCACTCTCCCTTTCCAGAGTGACCTTTACCATGTGATTGAACCAATGCCATTTTTGGTCAATCCCACTCTCCCTTCGGAGAGTGACTTTCACGAAACGGTTGAATCGATTCCATCGTCGATCAATCCCACTCTTATTTTGGAGATTGAAGTGTCTTCTAGTCACATTTTCTTCACTACCATTTCATAACTTATTGAACAAGGGGTTACTAAACTCACTTCATATGAACCCCCACAAATCTCTCAGATTGGTTCCTTTTATTAGGATAGCCTAGTTGAGCCATGACTTCCTTCTGATGCACCTTTCTAGATAAAGATCAAAGTTGGAGTGTACATGATTGCTCGTTGTATTTTTTATGAAGGATCCTCAATTAGTATTTTATCTTCTCGTGCTTGGTGAGGTATGAGATATCTGAGCTTTGTGTCGACGGATAGTCAGTTACTGGCATTTGATAGAAGGAATAGTATATCCTTGGGAATTCTTTCCCACATACATGTTACTTTGGGTTTGAAGACCATTTTAGTTGATTTCATGGTAATAGAATACCCCTTGGACTTTAATATGCTCCTTAAGAGTGATTATGTTTATGCCATGCAAGTTTTAGTGTCAACTTTCTTTTGCGTGATGTACTTTAATCATGGCGAAGAAATTGTCACTATTGATCAATTGGATTTTCTTGATCCCTCTCTTGACCCAACTAGAGACCAGGTTTTTCCTTTATTTATTCTGAGTGTCTCTATAGACACTACCCCACCATGGGTGAGCTATGTGGCCTCATATCCCTTGCATTCAGTTGCTACTAAGGAGAATCCTCTGTGTTCATGTTTACCTTCTCGATACCTTTCGTGTGATGTAGTTTAATCACGGCGAAGAAATTGTCACTATTGGTCAGTTCGATTTTCTTGATCCCTATCCTGACCCAACTAGAGATCGGGTTTTTCCTTTATTGATTCCCAATGTCTCTATAGACACTACCCTAGCAAGGGTGAGCTATGTGGCCTCATATCCCTTGCGTTCTGTTTCTTTTGAGGAGAAGCCTCTGTGTTCATGTTTACCTTATTGGGACCTGGTCCCAGGAATTGGCCAGGTGATCCATCCTATACAGACTATGGAGCCTTGTCTCCACTCTGTAGACCCATTTGAAAGTTCAGATATGTGTCCTATCTAGGATGGTTTACTTCCTTTTAACAAAGTCTTCCCATGTTCTTTGATACACTTTGGCCTTCTTATGGATTTCGTTTCAGTTGTGATTGATTCTAACCCTACTTTTCTTAATAAGACTGATATTTTGATAGATTGGTCTTCTTATGTTGATCTTATTGAGTTTTTGGACTCTCCCTTAGAGAAGCAAGTCAACAATTATGATGATTTTTATTTTTCTTATGAATTTTTCAACTCCTGTGATACTGAGTTTGTTCCTGCATACTCTATCTCCCTTGTTTATTTTTTCTTTTCTTCTGAGGTTGATCTTATGGATCACAAAACATTGGGTGTTGGAACTATAGAGTCCTCTTTGTTTGATTTTTCCTTGACTACATCTTTTGTAGAAGATAACAAAGTTGCTTGTGTTCCTGCCAAAGTGACCTACATCGGATCTTTTCTTCTGAATGTGATTATGATGTTGTTGTTTCTTGGGTATAAGATTTTTCATTGGATTCACAACTCTTTACTAACCTCATCTCGTTGTTCAAGTTGTAACTACATTTGCATGTATTCTCCTCGTGCTTATGAGCCTAATGTTGAATTTTACACTTTTAGCTCATTATATAATCCCTCATCTCTGCTCTCATCATCGCTTAGCCTTATACCATTTTTCCTTTGCAACTTGACACCTTTTACCTTGAGGAGATGTTCCCTGAGTGTCTTTATATTGCTCATGTTCCTTGCATTATTCTTAGGTATGTTCCTTGTGCTTGGAACTAGTTTCGCCTGCCTCTGACAGTCCTCTCCTCACATTTAGAGCATTCTTTCTGCTCTCCTTCGAGCTCATTAAAAACAGTAAGGAGGTCGTGATTTGACTTTTTTAGACTCGTTAAAACTTCATAGGAAAGATATGGAGTTATCTTTAAGCCCTGGTTTGACTCTTTAAAATTGACTAGATTTCCTAGTAAACTTGTTCGTACAGACTTGTTAAGGTGTTGCTGCCGCAACTGTTTCCCCCCCCCCAAATTAATGTTTTAATTTTTGGGCCCCTCCTGATTATTTTTGTGTGGCTTGATCATTAAAATTTTAGGCTCCTTGAGCGTGTTTCTTTCCGTGTCTCTGAAGGTGGATGTCAGTAATTTGTGTATGCCTTGTTCATTTTTTTTGGTTTGGGTCATGAATGCGTGGTATAAGAGAAGAAAATTTGCTGTTCTTCAGCGCATCCTCTGTAAAAAGAAGCGAGGTTGGTTACAGCCAATCCTTAGCACTGCTCAAATACCTCAGTTTTCCTTTAAGTGAGCCTCTTTTACTGCTGGATCGGGCGCTGTGAAGTTTCAACCCTTCCGCCGTTGCGGCTCCTAGACCTTTCTTTCGTCCGATTTCCTGAACCGTCCGACGCCCGATTCGTCTAGTTAAAAATCGCTTGTCCAGAAGCTTCCACTCGCCCGCCGTTGCGGCCAGGAGGAGACAGTTAGATCCTGATCCAAGTGTCATCCGACGTCTGACCTTGTCTTCCCCCACCCAAACTGAGTTTTCCACCTCATCGCCTGTCCCCTGCCAGTGTGCCGTCCGCCGTGGCGGATGAGCCACCCCTCCTTGTTCCCAAAGCACTCTTCCCCCCGACGTCCGATTACCCCTTTTTTTCTCCCATGTTTCCGCTCACCCGGTCTCTATATTCCCCCGCTGTTGCGGCTCCTAAAGTCTCGTCTCATCCGATGTAGAAGTTGGTCGACCGCCGCCTATAATTTTTCCCGCCCAAAGCTTAAATCGATACCTTGTCCGAGTGAACCTAGCTAGTCTCTTGCGGATTTACAATGCTGGGCAGAGAATGTTTAAATGTTTAAAAAACTCCCCTTTGCAGTGAATAATGCATTGTGATTGTTTGCAGGAGGAATTTGGTTCTACTAAAGCAACCATGGGCTAAGAAGTAGCTTGGTCGGACCGGAACTGGCACGATCACAAGGAAGGAAAAACGCAAAAAATGACAAAGCAAGCAAATGAAGGAGGAACAGACAGAGGAGGACTCATCTGTTACTGGTTAGAAGATAAAACGCTCATAGAGAATGATTGGAAAAATGCAGCGGCTAGAACAAGAAGCGGAATCTTTAAAGATACTGAAAAGTCACACGCTGGGGTGGTAGCCCAAGGGGGAGAGGGGTAGTTTAAATAGAGGGAGGGAGGACTGAAAAAGGGATTTTTCCCTGTAAAACTTTGTATTTTTTTACTTGTAATATGAACTACTTTGTTTTGCATAGGAACTGCAATTTTTCCCTGTCGGAGAGAGTGAAAAGCGAAATGTATCAATGCAAAATCAATGAATAATGTTGAAGAGGAACTATTTCATTTTCAGCTGTGTTTCATTTACTGTAAGAGTATTCGATATTCTAAACCTATGTCCTTGCTAAATGTTATTCATTAATTTTTGGATATTTTTCGCTGTGAGTAATAGATGTTGTTATAAAATGATCGGCTATCTGGTTATTTGAATATCTGTAAGTGTTCATGTGCTTTAGAAGAAGTATCAGCTATCTGTGATTCTTCTTTACGTATGTGGAAATGTATTGCTCACCCAAAATGATAACCTTGCTCCCTAGGGATAGTGTAGATAGTTAGCTTTTTTGCTTTTGTATCTGGTTTTGGTTGCTCGCGAGCACAAGACGAGAGGTAAGAACCTGCACATCACTTTGTGACCACTCCCTGCAGCTTGATCACCCTGCATTTAGTTAGGCACTTGCATATCATTTCTTTAAGTCAAAAATGCAAAAACTTGGTGGGCCGGGCCGCAACCGATAAATCCTTAGTTTTGTTCCTTGACCTACGGTAGCCGGACCGTATACCGGATGGATTCCCTATTTCAAACAGTCAATGCGATAGTTGGGAACGTTGATTGGGGAGAATCCCTTACTATTTCTGCCTGCAATTTCCAAGCCTCAACAGTTTTGGCGCTAGAAGGATGGACGCCAGTGCATGGATGGCTGACGAAACCTATTTTCCCAAGATTATTCTGCTGGTTATAGTTCTGAAAGTAGTGGACCGCGTAATCCAATTCCAGAAGAAGACAACAGAGAACATATATATCCTGTTTGCAACGAAATTGTTAATGATCTGAGAAGACACACCCGGGCTTATGTAAAGAAGATTGGAGGGTTGCTTGTTATCCACGAATTGCCTAGAAGAGAGTACAAGAAGAAAGATCGTCCTCTAATTGAATATTTAGTGTTGGTTGGAGACTGGGAAGAACTTTTGGAAACTACCCTACAGGAGGTTGAATTGCCTTTGAACCAAGTAGGTCCAGACACTCCTTACAATTCTCCTGTTCACACCCCGGTTGGTTCACGTCCTCACTCTCTTGTTGGTTCACCCCCTCACTCTCCACCTCAACTCATGGCCGGCGTTAACGCAAATCCACCTAATCCACCAAATCCACCGCCAGCTTGGAAAGCTAGATCACCTCTAAATCTGACCCCACCTTTGCATCACCTACCTCAAGCCTTTGAGAAGCTACTGCCCAAATTTGATCCAAATGAGAAAATCCTAGTGGATGACCACCTACAAAGTTTCTACTTGGAAATAGAAGGTCTAAGGGCTGGGGAACATGAAGACGTAGTGTGTAGGATATTCCCGCACACCCTCAAAGGAGCTGCGGCCTCGTGGTATTTTGGATTTCCCGCTAACTCTATCCCAGACTGGGATACCTTCGATAGAATGTTTAGGAGTAAGTACACAGTCCAAAATACTCACGCTTCCCTCATGAAAGGACTGTGTGCATTAAAGAAAGAGAAAAGGGAAAAAGTGCACAACTTCACACAGAGGTTTGTAGCATATCTTAAAAATTTCTCTGAAACAGATAAGCCTTCAGACAAAGTACTGATCGAGTACTATACTTCAGCTTTGGGTCCTGATTTAGCCATGTTTGCAAAAGGTAGGGCCAAGCCTACCTTAACAGAGACCTATGAAGAGGCAGAAGTGGTGGAAGCAGAAAGAGAAAGTGCGGAGGACTATCCGGAACAATCAGGAGAGAAAGTTGCGGGAAGAAAAACCTTATTGTTCACTAAGCCTAAAGAAGAAAAGACCCCAAACTATGAAAGCATGGCTAAAATGATGCAAAAGCTATCCAATAAGATCATAGACTTAGAAAAGGAAAAATAAGCACAACAGTTCTTTAGGCCATATTATAAAAAAAGGGAGGATGGCAATCAGACCCAACCTCCTCAAAAAACTGCCTCCATGAATCTGACAGAGATAGGGATGGAAAATTTCTGTACTTTTCATCAACAGCCTCATTCCGAAAAGAATTGTCCGGAATGGATAAATTCAACGACATTGGTCATGAATCAGATGTTGGATTCAAGATTAACAGAGGAAGATGAAGATGAAAAAGAACGAAAATGCTGCTTCCACTTCTATAAAAGGGCAGGAGGACGAGACCATGGCATTATGGAATGCTGTCTCCTTACTCGATGCAGAGGAGGAAAATACCCAAGGACGCAAAGATACCAGGGAGGCTAACGTGACAACTAGGAGCAAAGGGGCGGTTAGTGATGATAGTATTCTACTCCCAAAGATTCGAAGGCTGCAAAGAAATATAAAAAA
Source organism: Pseudotsuga menziesii (assembly GCA_001517045.1). Lineage (NCBI taxonomy): Eukaryota > Viridiplantae > Streptophyta > Pinopsida > Pinales > Pinaceae > Pseudotsuga > Pseudotsuga menziesii. The sequence continues at coordinate 60,209 of LPNX010166765.1, read as the reverse complement.
GAAATTTCAAGACGAATCATTGGCTGATCAGATTCTGGAATTTACCATTACCAGCTAGGATCTGAAGCAAAACAGAACGCTGCCTAAGCCAAACGATGAGAATGTGAGTGTTGATAAATCTCAGTCCACTAGACAACAAATTGAATATGAAATTGTCGAAGATCTAAAGAAGATAAAGGCAAACATCTCGCTGTTTGAAATGTGCAAAGTACCTCAACAGAAACAAAAGTTATTGAAGGCACTTGAAACGTCAGAAGAAAAGTTGCCCACCGACAATCAGCCTCGGGACGAAGAAGAGATTGGAGAAGCTAGCGTCGGAGGTAAGTCTAAAACCAAGCATCCACCTTTCCTCCTGACATTTGAAATTTTCAATCATAACGTGCACAATTGCCTAGTGGACTCAGGGGCGTCAATTAATGTCATGCCCATATCAGTATGTAAGAAAATAAACGGACAGCCTAAGCCATCCACATGGAGGGTGGTGCAATTGGATAGGACGGATGTCAAGGTAATTGGTGAAATGGAAGACGTCCTGATCCGTCTGGCATCCAATGATAAAGTATGCCAAATTATTAACATCGTAGTGGCTGACATACCAAATGCTTACGGCCTGGTCCTGAGCAGAGATTGGTCAGCCAAATTAAATGGGTATTTCACCACAGATTGGTCACATATTTGGTTGCCACACAAAGGGATTCCTAATCAGATCAAGGTTTTCAGAGAACCTCACATGAAGTACAATGTCACTCAATTGGATGAGAAGAATATACCAGTCGAACCTATATTGGGAAACTACTTTCTCAAGCTGGAACTAGGGAATTATCAAGCAGAAGAGGCCAGCAACACATCTGACACCCAGCCTGATCTCCTTCATTTTTCTCAGGCTGATGAGTTTGACTGTAAAGTAGTAGATTTAGCAGTAGGATTAGATTATGTTTCAGTAGATAATGTGTTTTGGACTTTTTTTTTTGATGGCTCGAAAACGTTAGAAGGGTCAGGGGCCGGCTGCGTCCTCATTGATCCACAAAAAAATAAGCAGTTCATATCCTGTAGATTAGAGTTCGAATGTACTAACAATACAACTAAATATGAAGCACTGCTGCAGGGACTCAAGAAAGCAATCGAGTTATAGGTTATTAATTTAAAAGTTTTAGGGGATTCGGAAATAGTTGTAAATAAAATACGAAATCAAATACATTGTGTTTCCCCTCATTTGAAAGCTTACCAAAACGAGGTATGGGAGTTGCTTAAATGTTTTCATGCATTTAACATTATTTCAATCCCAAGAATAAAAAATGCAGCCGCTGATCTTCTAGCTACATCAGCCGCCAGGTTGGTTCCCACTAATAACAAATGTTCTATTGAACTGCTTTTCAGGCCATCAGTTCCTGACATGATCACCAACCTGCTAGTATTTGACGATGATCAACAAATAATTGAATGCTTGACAAACGAGGAGGTTTTTAAAGGAGCCATTATCGACGATGAGGAACATCAGGCTGAAATGAAATATGACAATTTCATTCCCAAAGGGGTCAGGATGTTAGAGAAGATGTTTGACCTGAATGAGAAATTTAGAAGACTCGCTAATGTGAAGACGCATAGCTCAACTCTACAATTCGAGCTAATAAATTTAGGGACTGAAATGGAGCCTAAGTTCGTGAACCTCGGCAAGTGATGTTCACAAGCGGAAAGAGACAAGTTCCTCAGTTTGTTTAAGCAGTACAAAGACATTTTTGCATGGATGTATGCATATTTAAAAACCTATGACACTAATATCATCAAACATATCATTCCTGTTAAAGCAGGCATCAAGCCATATTAGCAACCGCTGAGGAAGATGCACCCAAAGCTGGAACCACTAATCCAGAGCGAAGTGAAGAAATTGTTAGATGCTAGGATTATTTTTAAGGTCCGACATTCATAATGGGTGTCAAAATTTGGTGCCAGTCAGAAAAAATTTGGGAGAAATCAGACTGTGCGTGGACTTCAGAAACTTAAACTGCGCATCGAACAAAGACAATTATCCGGTACCTCCCATGGAGCAACTCCTACAGATGGTTTCTGGTTCTGAATTGTTTTCATTGTTAGATGGATTCTCTAGCTACAACCAAGTGTTAGTAGCTGAGGAGTATAGATTGAAAACAACATTCAGAACTAAATGGGGAACTTTCGCATATAGAAGAATGCCTTTTGGCCTAATTAATGCTGGCGCGACATTTCAGAGAGCTATGGACATAGCTTTCCGAGGACTAATTGGGCGAAGGGTGGTGGTCTACCTTGATGACATAACAATATTTTCAAAGAAAAGAGGGGAGCACACGTTCCACCTAAAGCAAATTTTTGAGCGCTGTCGAAAATATGGCATTTCCCTAAATCCTAAGAAGTGCGTATTTGCGGTCACAGAAGGCAAGTTACTGGGACATATAGTGTCAAAAAGAGGCATATCTATAGACCTATAAAGAATCAAATCCATTGAACAAATTCCCATGCCCCATAATAAAAAAGGAATGCAATCCTTCATGGGAACAATAAACTTTGTAAGTAGATTTGTACCTGATTTTGCCCAGACTGTTAAACCATTACAACAGATGGTCAAGCAAAACGCATAGTTTAAGTCGATTGAGATTGAAAAGAATGCTTTCAGTAAAATAAAGACTGCTGTCGCACATGCGCCCTCTCTTAAAAGTCCAGACTTTGACAAGGACTTTATTATGTATACATTTGCTTCCAATGATTCATTAGCAGCAGTACTCACGCAAAAGGAAGAAGGGGGTGATGAATTCCCAATCTCTTTTATGAGCACTGGGCTACAAGGAGATGAATTAAAATACCCAGCCATTGATAAGCAGGAATACGCAGTATTTAAGGCATTAAAGCAATTCAGGCCTTATATACTAAAAAATCGTACCTAGGTAATAGTCCCTTACCCAGCTGTAAGATCCCTTCTCATTCAAAAATAATTAGGGGAAAGAAGGGGCAACTGGGTAACAACGCTTCAAGAATACGATCTTGAATTCAAGCCAGCTACTATAGTAAAAGGTCAAGGGTCATGCAAACTGATGACTGGGAAGACAAACAATGAAGAACAAGCATGGGAAGATGAAGCTGATTTGCATGTAATGGATGTTTTCCCTTTATTCACAGCTCCTGAGTCGTGGTATAGAGATCTTGTGCATTACTTGCAGTCAGGGGTGTTACTGGAACATTGGAGTTCCAAACAAAGAAGAGCTATGCGTCTAAAATCAGTTTCTTATCAAATTGTTGAAGGCGTATTGTTCAGAAAAAACTATGATGGAGTCCTCCTGAGATGCTTGGAGAAAGAGGATGCTGAGAGAGTAATGTCTGAATTGCACGATGGCCCGGCTGGGGGACATTACTCAGGGGACACTACAGCCCACAAGGTTATCAGAGCCAGTTATTACTGGCCAACACTCTTCAGGGATGCACATGCACATGTCAGAAAATGTGATACTTGCCAAAGATGTGGTGGAAGACAATCTAGAGCAGAAGCACCCCTAAAGCCTGTCATGATTACAGAACCATTTGAACAATGGGGGCTGGACATTATTGGAGAAATAAAACCGAATTCTTCTCTGCTAAACAAGTACATTCTTACTGCTACTGATTACTTCACTCGCTAGGTCGAAGCTATCCCATTACGCAAGATAAACGAAGACGAAGTCATCAGCTTCCTACAAGATCATATCATGACCAGGTTTGGAGTTCCAATTTCAGTAGTTTTTGATAATGCTAAATACTTTTCATCCATTAAATTGACTGCTTTTTCTCATGAGAAAGGGATAAAATTACATTATTCTTCGAACTACTATCCACAAGGGAATGGCCTGGCCGAATCCTCCAATAAAAACCTCATTAGAATCGTGAATAAAACTGTCATAGAAAACCAGTGAAGTTGGCACTCAGCCTTACCGAACGCCCTATGGGCTGACAGAGTTACCCCCAATTCTGCATTAGGAGTGTCACCTTATACCCTTGTGTACAGAAAGGAATCCATCCTGCCTCCCCATATTCTGCTACCATCCTCCATACTAGCTCAAGAGTCTAGGGGGTCGGATGATGAGGTTCTGCAAATAAGAATATATAATCTCCTAAAAGCAGAAGAAGCCAGATCCAAGGCTAGAGAATGTTTCAAACAACAGCAAGAAGTAATCAAAAGGTGGTTTGACAAGCATAAAGCTGGAAAAAGGGACTTTGAAGTAGGAGACTTAGTTCTCAAGTGGGACCACCCCCATGATGAGAAAGGAAAGCATACCAAATTCCAGCAGTTATGGGTAGGCCCCTTTCAGATTGTAGCCAAACTTGGCCCTGCCACTTATAAGTTGCAAGATTTACAGGGATGGGAGGAGAACTTGCCAGTTAATGGTTTGGTTCTCAAGCCCTAATTTTCTTAGTTTTCTTAGTTTTGTTCTGCCTTGTACATAAATAAGCTGTGTGGTTGCTTTCGAGTCATGCTTTCATTTGATTTAATTTTAAGTTTTGATTTTCAATAAGGGAAACGAGCTTGCGTTTGTCTGAGGGATATTAAGGTCTTTTGGGAATAGCAAATATGTTGAGTATCAGCCTGTGTATTGCTTAAAGAATTTTTCCAGCCTAGCAGTTTTCTCGAATAAAATGTTGTGTGCATTGAAGTCCAGCTTAACCCCTATGAATTAAACCGGATTCAAAGAGTCTGGAGTACTATGTCAGGGCTCCATCCACGTCACATTCAAAATGTTCTAAGGAGCGATAGTAAAGGACCCATGAGAGGAAGCAAGGTGAACAACATATTAAATATAAATGATCACATGCCGAGAAACAAATGCCAAAAGGCAGATAAAGAGTCAAACTTCTATAAAAGCATCATAAGTCAAAGCAAGTGCTAAAGCTTAAATACTAAATTGCCAAAATATCCTCTCCGTCCGTGAGCTGAGACTCAAAGTAAACCACTCACACAAAAGGGCACTATGGGATAGAGGATCCTGAATTAAAATTCAGTAAGAAGGGCGTACAGAAGGACTCAGATAAAAGGACAAAAGTCCAAAGGCACAAAGTGTTAAAAAGGCACGGGAGTGAGGAACAAATGGATACTGCTGTTTACTATATGCTGCAATCCTGTGGTGTCCACACTGTTAGCTACCTAAAAACATAGTTAATAATGAAAATCATACTCTGGCCTCAACATAGTGGTCTGGACTTGAAGGCTTCGGTTGCCCCTCTCCCCGAATGGGACTAGCATAAATGATTAAGGAACACACTTCGGTCATGGGAGAAATCCGGACAGCTGGAAGATTTATTTTAATGCTTTTTGGTCAGGAAATAGTCTTCTACTCAAATAAAGGTCACCCAGAGATCTACGTTCACTAGGTAATCGCCAGTTGTTGCTGCCGCAACTGTTCCCCCCCCCAAAAAAAATTAATGTTTTAATTTCTGGGCCCCTCCTGATTATTTTGTGTGGCTTGATCGTTGAACTTTTAGGCTCCTTGAGCGTGTTTCTTTCCGTGTCTTTGAAGGTGGATGTCAGTAATTTGTGTATGCCTTGTTCATTTTTTTTGGTTCGGGTCGTGAATGCATGGTCGAAGAGAAGAAAATTTGTTGTTCTTCAGCGCATCCTCTGTAAAAATAAGTGAGGTTGGTTACAGCCGATCCTTAGCACTGCTCAAATACCTCAGTTTTCCTTTAAGAGGGCCTCTTTTACTGCTGGATCGGGCGCTGCAAAGTTTCAACCCTTCTGCCGTTGCGGCTCCTAGACCTTTCTTTCGTCCGATTTCCTGAACCGTCCGATGCCCGATTCGTCTAGTTTAAAATCACTTGTCCAGAAGCTTCCACTCACCCGCCGTTGCGGCCAGGAGGAGATAGTCAACTACCGATCCAAGTGTCATCCGACGTTTGACCTTATCTTCCCCCGCCCGAACTGAGTTTTCCACCTCGTCTCCTGTCCCCTGTCAGTGTGCCGTCTGCCGTGGCGGATGAGCCACCCCTCCTGGTTCCCAAAGCACTCTTCCCCCCGACGTCCGATTACCCCTTTTTTTTGCCCATGTTTCCGCTCACCTGGTCTCTATATTCCCCCGCTGTTGCGGATCCTAAATTCTCATCTCATCCGATGCAGAAGTTGGTCGACCGCTGCCTATAATTTTGCTCGCCCAAAGCTTAAATCAATACCTTGTCCGAGCGAACCTGGCTAGTCTCTTGTGTATTTACAATGCTGGGCAGAGAATGTTTAAATGTTTAAAAAACTCCCCTTTGCAGTGAATAATGCATTGTGATTGTTTGCAGGAGGAATTCAGTGCTACTAAAGCGACCATGGGCTAAGACGTAGCTTGGTCGGACCGGAACCGGCATGATCACAAGGAAGGAAAAATGCAGAAAAGGACAAAGCAAGCAAACGAAGGAGGAACGGACAGAGGAGGACTCATTTGTTACTGGTTAGAAGATAAAACGTTCATAGAGAATGATTGGAAAAACGCAGTGGCCAAAACAAGAAGCAAGATCGTTGAAGATACTGAAAAGTCACACGCTGGGGTGGCAGCCCAAGGGGCAGCGGGGTAGTTTAAATAGAGGGAGGGAGGACTGAAAAAGGGCTTTTTCCCTGGAAAAATTTGTATTTGTTTACTTGTAAGATGAACTACTTCGTTTTGCATAGGAACTGCAATTTTTGCCTGTCGGAGAGAGTGAAAAGCGAAATGTATCAATGCAAACTCAATGAATAATGTTGAAGAGGAACTATTTCATTTTCAGCTGTGTTTCATTTACTGTAAGAGTATTCGATATTCTGAACCTATGTCCTTGCTAAATGTTCTTCAGTAATTTCTGGATATTTTTCGGTGTGAGTAATAGATGTTGTTATAAAATGATCGGCTATCTGGTTATTTGAATATCTGTAAGTGTTCATGTGCTTTAGAAGAAGTATCAGCTATCTGTGATTCTTCTTTACGTATGTGGAAATGTATTGCTCACCCAAAATGATAACCTTGCTCCCTAGGGATAGTGTAGATAGTTAGCTTTTTTGCTTTTGTATCTGGTTTTGGTTGCTCACGAGCGCAAGACGAGAGGTAAGAACCTGCGCATCACTTTGTGACCGTTCCCTGCAGCTTGATCACCCTGCATTTAGTTAGGCACTTGCATATCATTTCTTGAAGTCAAAAATGCAAAAACTCGGTGGGCCGGGCCGCAACCGGTAAAGACTTAGTTTTGTTCCTTGACCTACGGTAGCCGGACCATATACCGGACAGATTCCCTATTTCAAACAGTCAACGGGCTAGTTGGGAGCGTTGATTGGGGAGAATCCCTTACTGTTGCCACCTGCGAATTTCCAGGCCTCAACATAAGGTAAATTGAATGATCATCTACATTGGTTGTAGGTTATCTCTTTCTCGGACCATGTATATTATTTACGATAAAGGAACACACTATTTTCTTTGAAATCTATAAGAGCATATTCATGCACAGGTTTATCTATTTTCTGATCCTGAAGGATTAAACTTATGAAAAATGACCCTTTTCGAGCTTAGTTTTCTCTTTTTTCGTGCTCTAGGCCTAAACATGGAAAATATTATGAACGTACTTTAATTCTTGGTCATGCTCTCTAAACCTTAAGAACAAGGCATCAATTTTACTGTTGTCTGTACCATTCTCATAAATAAATGGAACTTTCCGAGTGATCTTGCTTTCCTTCACATTTGTTAAAACTAGAGCGTTTTGCTCGCTTATGAAGGAGCATTGGTGTGGTGATATTTTACCCCTTTTTTGGACCTTCCCAACTAACTACGAAAAAGGAATACCGTAGTTCTCCTGAGCTAAGAGAGTTATCCTCTATATTGTTTTACACTTTTTTTGAACTTAGGAGACTAACTTTACGACCCTCCCTTGGAGTCTTCTTTCGAGTTTTCAGAATCTCAAAACTATGAAAACACCACCTAACATTCACTCATTCAGGCCCATAAAATCAATGAATCAATGATTTATCAAGCATTCTTCTTCGAGCTTGTCAAAAATGAAGAAGGTCTCGAGTTTTCTTTCTTGGACTCATTAAACCATTACAAGATAGAGGGAAGGGAAGTTAATTCACATGTTTTTTACATCATGGAAGAAGGTGTTATCTCGTTGAACAAAGCACCCATTTTGAGTCTATGAATAGTTGGGTCTCAGTTTTTGACCTTATCTTGATTCATATTTTTTACTCCTCCAGTTGGTCTCTTTTCCAATTATATCGGGAATATGTAAATGTCTCCTACATTGCATATTTGTGGCATTGGTACTTTTCATGTCAAAATATTCCTAAGTCACTTTTGTGTTGTGCTCACTATTCAAGGATTAAACCTTTATTGGCCATTCTGCACTTTCCTTGACCTTTTGTGTTTTCCATTCCTTGGTATCAGTTCTTTACATGATGTCTTTAGTGGTTCTTGTCATAAATTTTTTTACCAATTACATATTCTATCAGTATTTGGCTTACCTCATGTTGGATGATGGAGGATTCCTTAATTCCTTCCTTCCAACTGATATCTTCCTATTGATTGTAGCACCTCTTGCTCTGGGAATGAGATTTAGATCTTTTGATAGTACCTTAGGGATTGCAGTAATCAGTGGAAATTTCCCTCACTATTGGGTAGTGGGAATACTTTACTGTCTCCTACTCAATGAATTATTCAAGTGGTCGACTTCAATACCTTGTATTCATACTTGTTAGAATGCACTAGGTACCTTAGCGACCATTTTCATTAATGCTGGTTTCCCTCACGTTTGTTAACAATTCTCATCAATGACTGGTAATCAAACGGTTTCCTCCATGTTTGACTTCATCTCCTTTATTCGCACGGTTAGGACTCATACCTTTGAGAGGTTTGATTGAATACCTTGGTCCGGTAGTGGCATCGTCATTTTTTTCTATTTGCTGAGTTGCAAGAGACATTGTCACACTTCATATGACATTTGTTGAGACATAAATCCACCTTGTATTCTTGTGGATATGATTGATTATTGAGCATGGATCAACCTTGTTCACTTGTGGCTATTCCTCCTTTAGATTTTATATGGTTTCTTTTTACATATTGAGCGACCATGATAGTTGCATCAGTTATGCACATGTTGGATCCACATGTATATTTATGGTTATGTTTTGTATATGGAATGGTATGTCCCAGAGATCATTTTTGTCTGACATTTATCTCTCTTTCGGGTACCTTTGTTCGAGCCTTTTCGATCTTGGATTATTTTCTCTCTCCATACTCAGTTGTTTCCTTTTATAATGTATTTCGGTTATAATCTTCCCATATAAACTCATACATTAGGGGGGATCTGTTATAGCCCAAAATGACACATCTCTGTCTATGACAACTTTCCAATGATTTCGTTGCATGATGACACTTCATGAAAGTCACTGAAAAAAAACCTAATTTGGAGGAACCATATATGATATTCTGTAACTATATTTTGTATAAATTCAGGCCAGCAGTAGATTAATTTTACCCACAACAATTATCAATTGATCATGCAAAATTGTTAACAATGGAGACTGAATATGGAGCTGTAACACAAAATTATATTAACTGAGTGTACAATAGCCAACCCTATAATAACATAGGTTTTTGAATATATATAATACATCAAGAGATCGAATGCATAAGGAGGCATCCAAAACTAGCATAAAGCAGGCTTACCCAAAATAGGCAAATCCCCCATAGGTGTAAAAAGCTGATCCCAAATCTGTCATGAGGCTCACAAATTGGCAAGGGCACATGGGCAAGCTAATGAGTGGTGGAATGGCAGATCATACATT